>JAYEVJ010000273.1:0-174168 GCA_036346265.1 Melocanna baccifera
AGGCGGCCTGGTCTCACCAGTTCCTCGAGGGCATTCTGAAATAGTCAGTCCACTGAAATCAGGGCAAATATCAGGCAGACCTTGAAAGGTTGAGCCACTTGGGTATGTTTGTATTCGTGAGGAAGGAACGCCATTATACCCTGCTGATGGTGGGCATGAGATGCCCATATCTGAATTTGTTGAGTAAGACTGACCGAATGCACTATGAGGATGAGGACCTGAATTATGTTGTTTGGCAACGGAGAAGATTGGGTTTGCTGATATGTCGGATCATTCTGGCCACTACTAGCACCAAAATAAAAAAATTCCATTTGTTTGGCGTGCACTCAATTGATGTGCTAGGCTTCTTACCAAAGATGAACTCTGCTCCCACTTAACGCAAATGAGTAGGCATGACAGGTTTGTGAGCACATGACAGGGAGAAAGCAGGATTTTTTTGGCGGACCTGTCTGGTTCATCTTAGCACCTCCAGTGATTCAGAACTTGATGACGATGACATAGATTGACTTGGATGGCTCAAAATGCTTCCTTTTGAATTACCAGGAAATCCATTAAGTAAATCTATTTAATTGCATGCAGAACTAATGAAATATTTGTCGTCTTTACATACTCTCGATGTTCTTTCACCTTATATTGATTGCCCGCCTTCCCATTATTATCACCCATACTATAGTTAGAATGAAGCTTATTCTGTTCTTGAGAAGATTGGGTTTGCTGATATGTCAGATGATAATGGCCAATACTGACGCCAAAATGATGAGTTCCATCTCTTGATGCATGCTCAGCTGATGTGCTAGGCTTCTTCCCAAGGATGAATTCGTGCGGTGCTCTCACTTGGTGTAAATGAGTAGACACTGATGGATAAGTCTGTGCTGTGTCTGTGCTGTGTCTGCTGTTTTGTTTGCTTTTGCTTTAGCATCTCTTTTGCTTTTGCTTTAGCATCTTAGACTAGCATCTTTGCTTTTGCTTTTGCTTTAGTGCTTTTGCTTTAGCATCTTAGACTAGTTTTTGCTTTAGCATGTTAGACTAGCATATTTGCTTTAGCATCTCTAGGACAGCATCTGCCTATAAATATGTATCCCCAACCCCTCAGGTTGGTATGGCTTTGTGAGAGAAATAAACAAGAAAATTACCTCATCTCCAAGTGTCATCCTCTCGATGAGAGTAAGGATCTTGCTATCACCAAGAGCAAGAATCGAGCGTGTAACAAGTGGTATCAGAGCGAGGTTATCCTCAGAGCTCGAGCATCTCCGCTCAATCCTTCTTCGCGTCGTTTCAGCCTCGCAGCAGACCTCAACTAGCGCAGCAGCAGCTCCGCTGCCTCTGCCACTCCTCCCCTCGCCGACGAGCGGCAGCCTCATCGAGGCGCTCTCTCCAAGCAAAGCGATCCCGTGGCGCGCCATATCCGCAGATGCGATCTCGGCTCGATCGCCTCGAGCATGCGGCGGCAAGAAGCCGAGCTTCGGCTGTGGCGAGGAACGCGAGCGAAGCGGCGACACAGCGCCGCGCGCGAAAGAAGCGTCGGGGGCGGCGCGGAGGCGGCAGCGCCGAGCCGAGGTGGAAGCAATGGCGGCAAATGCAGCGGCGGCGCAGCGCGAGGTCGAGGTTCTACGCGGCAAAGAACAGCAGCCTGCGTCTCTGCGATAGCCGCCGACGCGACCTTGAGCTGCCGGAGAGGGAGGCAGCGCGAGGGCAGCGCGCATGAAGCGTCGCGCGACGCCACGAGCGCGGCGCAGCCCGATAGCGGCGCGACGCGCTTGGCCGCGCGCTCGAGGAGGCGCGCGGCGCGGCACAGACGGGTCGACGGAGAGCGCGCCTTCACAGTAACGCGTTTTCTCCCGGTTTGGTACCGTGGTCACCACGAGTACCAGTATCGTCGAGGGCCGCCGGGCCCGGCGGGGTGGCCTACACTCACCAAGACCAACTACGCCGAGTGGGTCGCGGTGATGCGGGTAAAGCTCGGTGCGGCATATGTGGGATGCAGTCCGGTACGGCGACGTCGACTACGACCAAGATCGACGGGCACTGGATGCTCTCATCGCTGTAGTCCCGCCCGAGATGCAGTTCTCGCTTACCAACAAGCGGACTGCCAAAGAGGCTTGGGACGCCATCGCCGCAAAGACGCATCGGCAGCCGCATCGCGCCGCGCAAGTCTACATTACGGGCACTACGCAAGGAGTGGGAGAACCTAGCCTTCAAGCCGGTGAGGACATTGATGATTTTGCTCTCCGTCTCAACACTCATTGCGAGTTGGTGCGGTTGCGACGACACTACGGCGAGGAGAGAGCTGTGGAAAGCTCTTCCGTGCGTCCCGAGAAGTACAAGCGGATGGCTCGCCGATCGAGTGTTTGCTTTGGACCGCTCCACGATGACGATTGAGGAGGTGTTGGGTCACCTCAAGGTCGCTGATGTGATGAGCCACGCCTCTGGGACCCGCCACCATTGGCGGAAGCTCCTCCTCACTCGGGAGCGGTGTCACGGCCAGGTGACAGAAGAAGGGGAGCCTTCTTCCACGACAGGCGGCCGCAAGCGTGGCAAGCGCGGCAAGCCGCGCAAAGACGCCCAGGCAGGGGCGCGAGGACGTGCCGAGGGTAATGACCGTGGAGGCGCCCAGGGCGGCGACGCTGGCAAGCAAAAGCCGGCACGAGACGACGCTTGCTACAATCGCGTAAGCCCGGTCATTGGGCCAAGGATTGTCGATGACCACGACGCTGCCAGTCACGTCGCAAAGCGGAGGAGGAGGAGCAGCCGGCTCTGTTCATTGCTCATGCGAGCATGGAACTACCTCCAGCGGCACCGGCCGCAGCGACTCTCCTCCACCTTGACGAGCCAAAAGCACACGCCCTCCTCGGCGACAGTTCCGGCAACGACAAGACCGACGGGTGGTGCCTCGACACCGGCGCCACCCACCACATGACCGGGCGGCGGGAGTTCTTCTCCGAGCTCGACCAGCGCTCGAGGCACCGTCAGTTCGGCGACGCCCGCCGTGGAGATCAAGGGCGCGGCTCGTGCGTCTTCGCCGCCAAGACCGGCGAGCACCGATCGCCACCGGTGTCTACTACATCCCCGTGTTGAGGAACTCCATCATCGCCTTGGGACGGTGGATGAGAACGGATCGCGCGGAGATCGAGCACGGGGTGCCGCGATCTGGGATCATCGCCGCTGCCTCGTCAAGGTCAACAGAGCAACCGCCACGCCCTTCACGCGCAGTGGCGCAACCTCGTGTCTTGCAGCCCGCCGCGACGACGACGCTGGAGGTGGTACGAGCGCTGGGCACCTCAACTTTGAGGCCCCGAGGCGCTCGGCAGAAGGAGATGGTGCGGGCATGCAAGACGCCGACCACGTGGAGCGCTTCGTGACACCGTGTCCTCACCAGCCTGCGGCTCCTCTTCCGCGCCAGCGAAGCTTCGCGCCAAGGAGAAGCCGGAGCTCGACACGGTGACCTCTGTGGCCCCGTGACACGGCTACACCGAGGCCGCACTACTTCCTCCTCCTCGCCGACGACGTGTCCCGCTACATGTGGGCTGTCCCCGCCGACGTCAAGGCAGCTCCGCGGCGACGCCATCAAGCGCCTTCAAGCCTGCTGCGAGGCGAGTGCGGCCGCAAGCTTCGGGTCCCTACGCACGGACAACGGCGTGAGTTCACGGCGGCCGAAGTTCGCGGCGCATCGCCGACGAGGGGATCCATCGTCACTTCTCCGCGCCATACACCCCGCAGCAGAACGGCGTCGTCGAGCGCCGCAACCAGACGGTGGTTGCCACCGCCCGCGCCCTCCTCAAGCAGAGAGGGATGCCGGCACTCTACTCGGGTGAGGCGGTGATGACTGCCGTCCACTTGCTCAACCGCTCTCCCACCAAGGCCCTCGACGGCAAGACGCCATACGAGGCTCGCACGGCGCAAGCCGCGGTGAGCCACCTCCGTGTCTTACCGCCGGCCTTCGTCAAGGAGCTCAACCACGCCGGCAAGCTCGACGACCGAGCACGCCGGGGTCTTCATCGGCCGCGGAGGACACCAAGGCCTACCGCGTCCTCGACCTGCGACGCGGCGCGCGCATCACGCGCGGCGCCGTGTTCGACGGAAGGGCGAGGCCGACGGGCAAGATGGTGGATGACGGCCGACCGACGACCAGCGATTTCGTGCGCCGACCACGCCCACTTCGAGGAGGCGGGGGCAGCAGCTCGTCTT
Organism: Melocanna baccifera; assembly: GCA_036346265.1. Lineage (NCBI taxonomy): Eukaryota > Viridiplantae > Streptophyta > Magnoliopsida > Poales > Poaceae > Melocanna > Melocanna baccifera. The sequence continues at coordinate 4,186 of JAYEVJ010000273.1, forward strand.
CACCGAGCTCGCCTACCCCACCACCTCGCTCGCCACCACCTCGGCGAGTCCTTCACCATCGCCACCACCAGCTCCGCAAGCCCACGTGCTCCGCGAGTCCACCGCCCGACCGCCGCCACGCCCGCTCTCCTACACCGCGCTACTCCTCGGTTTGGCACCGGCGGCTGCCCACGACGAGCAACAGACGGTGAAGTTCGCCACTCGCTGTCCAACGACGAGGATCGATCGACGCCTACCACGGCGGCGAGCTCTGCGCTATCGTACGTGGACGACCTCCTCGGCGAAAGCGGCGGCCCTCGGATCGGGCGCGGCGCGACCGAGGCGGAGCTGCACCTCGCGACGGGGCGGCGGCGAGCCTCGTTCGCCGAGGCGGAGAGAGACGCGGCATGGCGTGCCGCGATGCGAGAGGAGATGGACGCCGCCGAGCGAAACAAGACATGGAGCCGGTGATCTTCCACCGCCACCACGCCATCTCTCTCAAGTGGGTCTTCAAGCTCAAGAAAGACGAGGCCGAGAGGTGATCAAGCACAAGCGCGCGTCGTGGCACGTGGCTTCGTCAGCAGGCGAGTCGACTTCGACGATGCCTTTGCTTTGCTGCACGGATGGAGTCCGCGTCTCCTCCTGCCCTCGCAGCCCGGGAGGGTGGTACGCCCATCACATGGACGCCAAGTCCGCTTCCTCAACGGCGACTTGAAGGAGGAGGTCTACGCCGTCACCGCCGGGATTCATCATCCCCGCAAGGAGAGCAAGGTCCTCGCTTGCGCAAGGCTCTCTACGGCTGCGGCAGGGCACCGCGAGCTTGGAACGCCAAGCTGGACTCCACCTCAAGCAAATGGGATTTCAGCAGAGCGCCACGAGGTCGCGGTCTACGGCGGCGGGCAAGGAGGCAATGCCCTGGCGATAGGCGTCACGCCGACGACCTTGTGATCACCAGCACCAAGAAAGAGGAGATCGAGGCTTTTAAGGCGGAGATGAAGGCCACCTTCCGGATGAGCGACCTCGGGCCCTCTCCTTCTACTCGGATCGAGGTCCACCAGACGCCTCCGCATCTCTCTTCGCGATCGTGCCTCGCCAAGCGCATCGTGGAGTCGGCGGCCTCACCGATCGCAACCCAGCCCACACTCCTATGGAGGAGAGGCCGGCCGAGTCGTGAGAGTACGAGCGGAGGAGGTGGACGCGACGCAGCGATCGGCGACAGGGCGCGCCGCTACCTTGTCCACATGCGACGGACTTGGCGTTCGCCGTTGGCTCGCCACCGGTTCATGCAATGGCCGACGACGAGCACCAAAGCAGCCGTGAAAGGATCCTCCGCTACGTCGCGGGCACCTCCGACTATGGCTTGCACTACCCAAGGTGCCGGCGCGCGCACTTCATCGGGTACGATGGATCGACCACGCCGGCGACATCGACACGAGCAAGAGCACCGGCGGATGTCACTTTCCGGCAAATGTCCGATCGGTGGCGATCGGTCAAGCAGCGGTGGTGGCTTTGTCTAGCTGCGAGGCGGCAGACATTGCAGCCACTACCGCTTCTACTCGAGCTCGTGGCTGGCTCGGCCGCTTGGCGATCTCCTTGGCGAGACGCGAGGCGGTGGAGCTCGTGGTGGACAGCAAGTCCGCTTGGCCTTGGCGAAGAACCCATCTTCCATGAGCGCAGCAAGCACATCCGGTGAGGTATCACTTCATCGAAGTCGCTGGATGAAGGGAGTGTCCGCCAACTACATCAACACTCAAGACCGGCCGCCGACTTCTTGACCAAGTCTCTTGGGCGGATCAAGTTCAGTGAGCTTCGCGTCGAGATCGGGATGGCTCAGATTCCCCACAAGGAGACACACAAGACTTAGGGGGAGAGTGATGGATAAGTCTGTGCTGTGTCTGCTGTTTTGTTTGCTTTTGTTTTAGCATCTTTTTTGCTTTTGCTTTAGCATCTTAGACTAGCTTTTGCTTTAGCATCTTAGACTAGCATCTTTGCTTTTGCTTTAGTGCTTTTGCTTTAGCATCTTAGACTAGCATCTTTGCTTTAGCATCTCTAGGACAGCATCTGCCTATAAATATGTATCCCCAACCCCTCAGGTTGGTATGGCTTTGTGAGAGAAATAAACAAGAAAATTGCTCTATCTCCAAGTGTCATCCTCTCGATTAGAGTAAGGATCTTGCTATCACCAAGAGCAAGAATCGAGCGTGTAACAGACACCACATGTTTTTGAGCTGATGACTGAGACAAAGTCGAAGCTCCTAGCAGGCTTGTGTGATCCACCTTTGCTCCCTCCAGTGATTCAGAACATGATGGTAATAAAAACAGAAGATATTTCTAGCCCACTCGTAGTGCTTCCTATAGAACAGTCATAAACTCCGACTGAATCCACTAGATTGATTGCAGAACGAGATGCAATGTTTGTCTTTTTTACATACTTTTGAAGTGGCTTCACCTTGCGTTCATTACTCGCCTTTCCATTAGTATCCACCCATATTATACTGAAGTGGCTCCACCTTACGTTCATTACCCGCCTTTCCATTAGTATCGCCCATATTATACTCAGAACGAAGCTTATTCTGTGCTTCTGAAGATTGTGATTGTTGATACATTTGATGATAATGGCCATTACTAACGCAAAAATCAAAAGAGTTCTATTTCTTGACGCACATTCAATTGATGTGCTAGGCTTCTCACCAACAATGAAATTGTGCAGTGTTCCTACTTGTTGGGAATGAGTAAAAACCACAGGTTTCGGAGCTGATGGCTGGGACATGGTAGGAGTTGCTAGCAGACCTGATTGATCCACCTTTGCTCGCTCCATTGATTCAGAATTTGATGATGATGAAACAGAAGACTGGTCTAGCTCACTCGCTGTGCTTGCTATAGAACTGTCAGAAGCTCCCTCAACTGACTACTCGATCTTGATTGCCTGCAGAACTAGATGCGATGTTTGTCTTCTGTACGACTGTACACACTTTTGAAGCAGCTTCACTTGATATTGGTTACCTGCCGTCACATTACCAATTTACCATCACCCTTGCTATACTCAGAACGAGCCTTACTCTGTGAGCACTTTGATGCATCCGAATTATTCGAATCCCGGTTGCAATCTGGCATGGCACACTACGTGAGTGTGGGGATTCCGCCAAAAGCAGCTCTCCAGCTGCAAGGCTTTCCCAGAGCCAAACAATCTGCGCCAGTAAGGCGTTAGCAAGTGTTAGATGATGCATTTGGAGGCTGCGCTAGTAGGATGCCGTATTTCTTCATCCTAAGCCTATGCAGGAGACCAGAGAAGTCCTGATCGCCCGAAATAAGCAAGTTAATTGCCCGGTGGAGGGTCGTCGGATGCCCAGAACAACATGTCCACCAACATCTTCTTGTCAACTCCATCTTTAGCTCCTGCCAATTATTGGGGTAAATTTCACTAGTCGCGCACACTGAGCAACAAAACCGGCAGAATTGCATGCTCTGATTAGGCGGCAATGGAGAGAGCAGGTGGGGGTCCATACCGGCGGGGACGTGGTTGAGGGAGATGCCGGTGGCGGAGAGGGCTTCCAGGACGCCTGGGGCGATGCGGGCGGCGTCGCCGTAGGCGACCATCGATACAGGGTCCGTGTAGCCCGCCGCGGCGAGGGCGGCGATCACGTTGTGGGCGATGTGGTGGGGGTCGCAGCCGCCGGGGGGCACCAAGCACCTGTCGATGACCCACCACACCGACGTCTTCGCCGCGGCGGCGGCGCACTCACCCATCGCCTCGGTGGATAGGAGGGCTGGTTTAGGGTTTCGCCGCCGACCGAGGTTGGTAAAGCCGTGGAGGCGGGTGGAGTTTGTATCGCTGGGACGCCGGCTCTGCCCACCTCCAACTCGAAAGGAGAGGAATGGGAGACCCGAGGGAGACCCGTTAAGGCTGGAGAGAGGGCATATGGACCGTCCGATGTGGAATGAACGGATCGGACCAGCTTCTGCTCTTTTTCTTGCGTCCGTTTATGCAATTTTAACCTTCTACTGATCATCGCCCGGTCAACAGACGTGACACAAATTGTTTACGAAGTTGTTATTATAAACTCATCTTCGCGATAACGCATAAGGAGATGTCTAAAAAGAACTCGAGTATTTTTTTAGAGTTAAAAGTATTTAGATTTTTGAGATGTTATATCTTTATTCAACGCATCAGATTTTTTGAAAGGAGGAAGGGGGTACAGAGAGATCCGTTAGATGGAAATCTAACGCTTCATATCTTTTTTTGAGGAAGTATAGAGAATCTATTAGATGAAGATCTAATGTTTAGAAAATCTAAACGCTCTTAATCTAAAAAAACACTTATTTAGTACTTCTTTTTATACAAACAACAACGCCGGAGAGGTGGACATGCTTAACACGCAGAAGAGAACGCACCGGATAATCGAATGCCAGCACGCTCACGAATGTCGACACCGTTGGCTGAAAATTCGCCTGCTGCATCGGCTTGAACACCTCCAGCGAGTTCTCCACCGTTTCCTCTGTCTTGCTGTAGCATTCCACCATTGCGTTGTACGCCACGACGTCCTTCTCATCCATCATCCCCGGGAGTATCGCTTCGGCATCCTTGTACAGCTCCTCGTTCATACACCCGACGATCAGCGCCGTCGAGCACACCACGTTCCGCACCGGCATCATGCCGTACACTCGCCGCGCGTCGTCCAATTCTTCACGTAGGCATCCAGCAACGCGGCGAAGAGGATGTCGTCGAACTCGACGACCGACCTCACAACGCGCGCGCGGACCTCTGTCACGGCGCCGGGCAGCGCCCGCGCCGCGGACAGCTTCAGCGCCATCAACAGCGCGAGCACGTCCAGCCGCTCGGTGGACTCCGCGAGCCGCCTCACGATCCCCAGAGCCTCCCGGGGGATCCCCAGACGGAAGTACCCGGCGACGAGGTAGTTGTGCGCCGGCGTTGTGGTGCGAGCCGCATCGAAGGTGCAGGATGCGGATCTTGACGGAAAGGTCGGTGGTGGGATACTCCAAACATGGATACGCCCACAGCGCTTTCGACACCATTGTAGCCGGGGCCGTCATATGGAGCCGGGGCCGGCAGCACGCAGGGGATGGAGTGAGCCACAACCACAAAGGATTTCCTGCCTCCCAGCACCACGGTGGGAGGGTGATCACCGGAGGAGTGTACGCGCCAGCGTCGTGATCCAAGTAGCACTGTAAGACCCGTGCCGCCACGGCAGGATCAGTGGTGTGCGCCGTGAAGTGTACTCGTGTCCGTCGTTCTGTCAATAGGACCAGTACATGCATGTCCCTTGTCCAATAAGTACGTACTGTTGCGTTGCTAGCTACATGTCTGGTTTAGTTATGATTGTGTAGTAAGGTTTGGAGAGTCTTTGTCAGAGGTTAGGGCTGTATGTGCTCTTGTAATTAGCATGCACTACTAGTCGTCATTAGGTCCTCTGTTTTAGGATGTCCGGTTGTTATGTGTTCCCTCTGTTGTTGAGTTCTGCTCAGGGGAATCATTTTTGGCCGAAATTTGGTGAATTTTGGTTTTTTCGGTCTACCTGGAAAAATACCAATTAGGCTAAAAATTTTGGCCCATTTTGAATTTATCTGACCCACCAACCCTCCAGCCCATCAGTCTTCATGTAGTCTCGTCCCCGATGGCCTGTCCTGAGTCCTGACTTCATCTCTCTCTTGATCTCCATCTACTATTTTTCCCGTTGGCGACAGCAAGAGAAGGGGGACGTAGCGCTAGCAGGGGATTTCGAATATATTTATAGTTTTTAATTTGAATTATATGTTTGAATATTTTAACCAATTTTTTTTGAAAATATTCCAAAATTTTCGGTTTTCCTCTTCCTCGGAGGGTTTTGAGATGTTTTTTTTTACCGAAATTGTTTTCCCCGGTTCTGCTGAAGTTATTTGTTGTTGAAATTTGGCTTCCCAGAGCAGAGAGATCACGTAGTGCCGGCTTTGATGCTTTATTAACATTCCAAGTTTTAACCATGATACAAGTGCATAACTTTTACAAGTGAAATACATAAGCTAAATTACAAGCAGAAACAGGGGCAAAGCAACAAGATGCAATTATTAACACATGTACGAATAAAATTAAACATGCAGTGGATGATTGGACATTGTAGCTAGTTGGCAACCCGGCAGTTCCTCCTGACCTCGCCGTTGCTGCCGGTCTTGACCTCTACACTGCCCATCTTCACCATGGCCGCCTTGAACCTGTCCTCCCACCACCCGGGGATGTTGGCGTTGTCCAGCACCATCTTGACCGTCGCCGGCGACGTCAGGAGCGACGCGTCGGAGGTGAAGAGCACCTGGTGCGCCAGCACGTTCTTGTAGTACTGGTTGTCCAGCTCGTTGGGCGTCACCACGTCCTGCACCACCGTGGGGTCGTTGCTCGAGCTCGGGCTCGCCTGGCATTGGCCCCTCAGCGACGCAGCGAACGAGGGGTTGAGGTCGGAGGGGACGGCGAGGCGGTCGGGGACGAATGACGAGCAGTGGGAGCGGCCGACGGTGTGGGAGCCGGCGAGGACGACCATGTCCTCGACGCCGAGCCCCTTGGCGGCGAAGCTGGCGACGAGCTGGGCGAGGTTGAAGGTCGGCGGCGGGAGGAAGTCGAGGGTGCGCGAGGCGTTGGAGTAGCGGCCGTCGAGGCGGCCCGCCGGCATGTCAAAGTCGACCCTGCGGTTGCTGAGGAAGAAGGATGCGTCGCGAGAGGCGAAGGCGATGATGTCGGCGCAGGAGACGATGCCCGGGCAGGCCTTATCGACGGCGGCCTTGGCGGCGTCGATCACCTCGAAGCCACGGAGGCTGGGGTTGTTGGGCGGGCCGAGCTTCTCCGGCTGTGGGTTGGCCGGCGTCGGGTCCAGGAGGACGGATGCATCACAGCCCTGTATGTTGTCCATGCATGAGTAACAGGATAAACGCGTACGTAGCACATTAAGCAGCACGATGTCTCGAATGCCACTCTCTAGGGACCAGAGGGATTATATCATACCTAACTAAACATGTATTTAACCTTAAGCTGAACCCCATTAACATACATTGTATGTATCGAGATGCATCAACACATAATGTAACGTACCTCGACGAAGCAGTCGTGGAAGAACATACGGATGAGGCCGGCCCCGATGCCGGGGTTCTGGCGGACGGCGGCTCCGACAACGGCCTTGACAATGGCCTCGGCGTGCGGGCACTTGTCATGGTAGTACCCGACCTTAAGCCCGCACGTACCGGGGCTAGGAGGGTCGTAGCTGCCAGCCGCTTGGCATGCCACTGCCATGAGCAACGCGGCGCAAGAGACCAGAATCACAGCGACCTTACCCATGCTCGCTCGCTCGCTCGCTCTTCTAGTCAAGCTCACTGACCCGAATGACAAGTGAAGCAAACACTAGCAGTGAGATCAAGGTGGCGAGGTGCTATTCCTGAGCAGTGAGCACGTCTATTTATAGACGGACGGCACCGCCCGGCAAGTAAGAGGAGCGCTTCTGGACGGATGGCTTCTGAACGTTCGTTTAAGTGCGTGTTGGCCGGGGAGCAGGCGAGCGCAGAGCGTGGCTGTTTGAGTACAACTCAGCACTTTGACCAGTAGTGACGCATGTCTAATTGTCCTTACATTATCAAACCACGTAGTTTCGTAAACGATAATTGATCAGAGGATTAGATCGAGCTGGATGCATGAAGTACGTACCTGGCTGGATGATTGAAGCCTGTCTCTCGTGGGCCAAAGTCAAACAGCGTTTCTTCATTCATTTTTTTTTTTTGAGATCAGACAAAGTCGTCCTCTTGGTTACTTGCTGGTTGCAGCTGCGTTCTTAAAGAGATTAGGTAGGGGATTGCGTAAACGATTAACTGGAACCTGCTTTTTTTAACCTATTCCAGCAGCTGTATGTGCATGCTATCTCTAATCTACCGGCTAATTTAACTTGCACGAATGGGACTTCGTTGCTTTACACTTCTCTAAAACTAGCTACTATACATCCGGAAACGATCGCGCAAGAAACGGCTGGAAATATGCAGAGAAAATGCATGAGCAGGTCTAACAACTGGCAGGTGGCACTGTTACAAAAATCATTATCACAGATGGTTTAAAAACATCATCACAGACGATTTTCTGAACTATCTAAATTTATGGATCAGTGATAATCGAAAGTTATCACAGACGATTTGTGAGCCGTCTGTGATAAATACAATACAGATAGTTTGTAACTAGAATCGTCTATAAAGAACACTATCACAGACGACTCTAACAAAAAATTATCTGTAATACTCACACATCACAGACGGTTTTAACTACCAACCGCCTGTAATGGACGTGTATCACAGACGGTTGGTATATAGAACTATCTGTGGTACTTTTCGATCACAGATGGTTGGTAAATAAAATTATCTGTGATGTGTGAGTATCACAGACGATTTTTATTTCAAGTCATTTGTGATAGTGTTCTTCACAGACGATTTATACCAGAAAATCATATGTGATAGTTCATTCTATACTTATTTTTTTTCTATTTTTCAGTTAATCTCAGAAAATATTAGTTATGCATTTTGAAAACAAGCAAATACAATAGCAAACACAGCAGATAATATTAGCAAATATAGCAGAGAACATTAGTAAACACAGTTGGAGAGTTGACCAGGTAGTACAACGAGATTCTAAAGGAAAGGGACTTTTTAGTTGGTCGGGCTAAACGATATTATATTACTTACAATGAAATTTCATCTTTATTTTTGAGATCCTTGAGTTTTGAGATCCTCGAGTTAATGCTTGAGGTAGGGTGGCCACCATGTCGATACTATCGTCAGTACCAGACCGGTACTACTGTCTAAAGACCGACAACAAAAAAGAAAACTTGCAGACTTTCTCGAACTCAAATCTTAAATTGATATGATTACCAATTATTTAATACACATTAACCAAAGATATTTTCGACATGGTTCTTCAAGCTCACCGACACGAAGTACAAGTGAAGCAAACACTAGTAGCTACAGCTAGCTAGCAGCTAGCCTGCTAGTTAGTAGTAGTGAGATTGAGGTGGCGAAGTGCTGTTCTTGTAGGCGTCTGTTTACAGTGGCGAAGTGTATGTAAGAAGAGTATTTGCCTGCTTATGGACGGAGCGCTTCTGAATGTTTGTTTCAGCGCACGTTGGGGAGGCAAGCCAGCGCAGAACGTGGCTGTTTTGAGTAGCACGACTCAGCGATTTGACCAGTGATGTTAGTTCGTTAAACCGTGCAGGTACTGCATGCTAATCAAAGGGGTTTCTTTCAATCTTGATAATTGATCGAAGCATACATGTCTTAAGCTAGGGACTAAAGTCAACCAAGGTCTCTTGATAATTGATTGTGCGTTGCAGTTAGACTCTTAGTAGCAAGATTGCGAGATCGGTTAACGGGGCATGGCTTAATTTGTTTACCCATTTTCTCAACAGCTTTACGTGTGTGGCGGTATGTATACGCTGTACAGAGTACATATATAGACTACGTACTTTGATTGGTCCAAGGAATGTTGATAGGAAGGTTTAAGTGACAAGTTGCACCAAGTGGTTTGATTGGTCCAAATAAGGCATGGTTTAGTGAAACCAGAGTGGGAGAGATTTACCTATGTATGGTAAGCCATTGGTGTACCTACATGTGGCAAGCATGGCGATTGCTAGCAAGGGAAGATCAAGACTAACTCAAGGCGAGGGTATTTTAGTAGTTTGATCAAAACCACAGCACTTGAGTGGCATTTCAAAAAGCGGTTTAGGTCAAAGAGATGCTGAGAAGATCAATTGGATCAAAGGTCAAAGACTTCGCGGGTTCGGACTCATGTGCTTTCAAAGGTGTGCCTGAGTTAAGTGTAAGTGTAAAATCTATGTTGTGTGGGGTTAACGGGTTCCCCCATTTATGTTAGAGGATAGTATCCATTAGAGTTAGATGTAGGCTAGTTACTCTATCTATTTAGTGTATGGGGTTGGAGGCTTGCATACTAATCATTTCAACCATTTTTGAGTTAGAGTTTGAGAAAGAAGAGTGAGTGATGTGGTATGCTATTTTATTCTTCTAATGGAGTGTCTATAAAATCTTCATTCACAAGTAGCAATATAATTAAGTTTGTTTATCTCTCACAGATCCTTCTTATCTTGGTTGATTTGCTCTTATTTTTGTTGGTTCTTTGCCTCTTCTCTCTCCATCTTGATCTTAGTGGTGTTAAGGTCGTGTAAGTGATGAATATGACTCATATAGATCAAATCCCATTCATCTAGACACTGTGGTGTAACATTCTAAATTTTGGCTTTCTCAAAAATTTATTTTCAAAATTAATTATTTTAAAATATTTAAATTTTATTTGGATTTTCTATGGAATCCTGGAAATTAATCTTAAATTCCAATTCCAATCTGAAATTCAAATTCAAATTCTAAATACACATTTAACTTCTAAAATTCAAATTCAATTCTCAAATTCAAACTCCAAAAAAATATCAATTTCTTTTCTCTCGTCTAAAGCCCATTTTTCCTTTTTCTTGGGTTGAGCCCATTTTTCTTGCCATATCTCCTCTTTCCTTTTTTCCTTCTTTCTTTTCTGCCTTGTCCCTTTGCTTCTCTCTCTCTCCTACTCTATTTCTCTTTCTCTTGTTGAACACCAGCACCTATGCGCTAGGTCGCCTATGGCCACCACCTATGCTTACTCCTGTACGCCACTCGCTTGCACATCTGTCTGGAAGCCGTCACCATTAAGGCACCACATTCATAACGCCTTCAATCGATCCTTTGCACTCTCATTCACTCACCTGGCCTCCAACCAAAACAAATGTCATCAAATCCGTCGTGGTTGCACTCTCTTCTTCCCCTCTTTGGCTCTATAAATTGGAGCATCATGACCGTCTCGCACTCCTCTTTGACCCCCTCAACTCCCATTGCCTCCTATGCACTGCCGCAACTATGAGCATTGTCTTCCTGAGTGTTGGCCACCACCCCTATCATCGTCATCTCTCTCTCCGATGAAGTTTTTCAAAATCCGTTCATATGAAATCATGTTCCTGAGCATCTTGATTCCATCCCTCATGTGTAATTGATTTTCGTGCAGTGAATTTTTGGGAATTGAGTTTTCCCCAAAACCAGCTGAAATTGCCTCTCGCCATTGATTTGTCATATCCAGTGAGCCATTTTTTAATTCCTCACTTCTACATCATCTCCACCACCTCCTGTATATGCACCATGCCTCAATTTGGGCATTGCATCACTGAGGAGAGCCACCACCAATGCTAGCTCCATTCCCACTGCCAGTCACCATCTCCCCGCCTCTCCGGCCATTCTTCGACCGAGCTGAGCAAATGGGAACACTCCACATGCTCACGCTATGCCCATGCTCATGCTACTTCTCCGCGTTCCCTACTGGAACACTGCCATTGTTGTGCACCCACCCTTGGTCACCACCTCGTTGTCACTACCACCACCGTCGAGCTCCATTTGCTGCTCTGTTGCTTCCCATCCTTTTCTTGGGACCCCAACAACCCATTTTGCCCTTCCCCCATGTCATCTGCACCTCCCCTCACCGACGCCATCACATCCTCAGAGCACCACCACCTCCTCTGTTTGCTGCTCTGTTGTCTCCTCTATTTCTCCCTTTGTAAGGATGACAATCATGGCCCACCTATCATCCTTTTCCTTTTTCTTTTAATTTTCAGCTGAGGGAATATTCCTTTGGTATATTCCTTTCCTTCTCTTATTCTGAACTTTCTTTTCGGTAGATCTTCCAATGACCCATTCTCCACTGTCCAAACTCCAAATCAAATGATTGAAATTTCTAAATTCACAATATACCTCAGTACATATTTTATATTTTTAAGATTTCATTTGTTTATTTTATATACCCCAGCCAGCATGAAGCATCAACCAATATCATGAAGGCAAGTCTTCCTTGATCATGTTGATCATATGTTTTACAGAGTTATTTCTTATATTGCTTAAAAACTATTATGCATGGCTAAATACATAAAATGATAAATAAATTTTTAGGAGTTTGTTAAATCCTACTTGAAATGACTCATTGATATTTGAAATCCATATACCTTGGTCACCCTAGTATAGGTTACTATTGATAATGAGTACATTATGGCGGTTAGTTTAGTATAATTGTTTAGAAATGCTATTTTTGTCAATACCATCCCTTGGGTGGAAAATTAAATACGGATATTTTTAAAGGTTATTTTATCAAATGTCTGGCAATAGATATTGCCATTGGTTTATAAAATAAAATAAAGTGATGAAAACTGTTTTAGACTAGGGCAGATGGTAAGATTGATTGGGTGTAGATTAAGCACAAGATTTTGTAATGTGAAAGTATCACCCTAGTCAATTAAGGACCGACGCTTATGACTATCCAAGCTGAGCACTACCATACAACCATAAGTCCAAATGGGTGCAATAGCCTAGCTTAGATTCGCTAGAGGGCTGAATGTGGGTATCAGATAGTGACATTGCCATACAACCCTTTAGCGGTGAAACCTTATCGAGCGGAATTAGGTTGGGTTGGCTCATTGTAAATGTTTTGTGACAATCACTTAGTTGCACATTTCTGAACTCAAAATCCACAAATAAGAAATCTTGCTGAAAATCCACATTTGGTCGGTCTGATCGCTAATAGCCAACTGATCAAACTGTTGACACGAGCCGGTCTAACCGCCAACACCCGGCCGGTCAGACCGCTGACATAAGCTAGTCTTACCGATCCACCCAAGTGGTTTGACCGACACCAACCGGTCGATCAATGCTGGTCTGACCGGCCAACAAGCTAACCGACCAATCAGACTGCCATATGCATGCAAATCAATTTCCCGACTTTCTCAATTGCAATGGTTCATCATAACATAAACTAGGACTTTCTCACATGGTACTTTACTTATTTTAAAACCAAGTTTAAGTTTATTTTATTTTTCCTAAGTTACCCTTGCTTCGTAATTTTTTTAAAATTTTCTTGGAATTTTTGGACTGCATTTGCTATTTTTCTAGAATATATTAAATTCAAAAACAAATTAAAACTCTCAAATTTCTTTCATGTCAAAACCATATGACCTATTCCTTTTCCAACCCGTGCGGCCTGGTTTCTTCCCCACGAGCCCCTCGGCCCACATAGCCCAATCCCACACATCAGCCGACCGATGCCACACACCCTCTCTCTCTCACTGACTGCCAGGCCCCACCAGTCATACTTGTCTTCCTCCTTTCCTTCTTCAGTCGCTCACTGTCACCGCCAAATCTGGCCTAGATCTCTGCCTTCCTTCTTTGCCGTTCTCTTTGATGGAAATCACATCGTCACCGCACTCCACACCATTAGGATCCTGCTATCCCCGCACCCCCTTTCCTTCCCTATGGCCTCTCTTTCCTTCCCTTCCCTTTCTCGATTTGCACCACCACAATCTTTGGCGAGGAATCGTGAGCCGTGTGCCCCTCCTCGACTGTATATAAACCCTCCCCGAGCACTACTCGTCCCTACACCAGAGCATCCCCTCCTCCACTTCCTCTCCCGAGCACTCCAGAGCCCTACGTCATTCTTCCTTCTCCTTTAGCTTTGGTGAGATTCCGGCAAGCAATAGCTGGCGAGACAAGCCTTGCCAAGCCTCGGTGACACCTCAGCAAGCATCGTCGAGCCCACGCCGACCTTCTTCGTCTCTCTGCCATCGAGGAAGACCGCCGAAGCCTGAGTTCGCCGTAGCCGATGACCCCGCCGCCGCTTTGACCATACCACTGGTCACTGCTATCCCTCCCTAGCTCTTGTGTTAGGTGAAATGAACCTTAGTGTATTCCCTCTACCTTTCCCGCACATCGCCGCCCTCTGCGACGCCATACAATGATGGTGAACATCGAGCCCAGTGTGCCATTGCGCCGGCAAACTATATGTACGCCACGGCCACATCATTGTCCTAAGCCGAGTTAGTTGCTTGCATGGTGCTACCAAATCAGCCCATGCACTTGGTTCATCATGGACAAGGCCAAAATTCAGTGGAACCAGTCCACAGACCGTAGGCTCACCTGTCAGCCCCTCTTTTAAAATTAAAAACTTAGGTGACATTAGCATGACAAATTAATTATGTCAGCACGATGAATTACTAATAATTTCCTTTACAAATAAAATTAAGATAAATTCAAAAATTCCTAAAACAATGTTTTTTTAATTTTTCTTTAATTAAATCCTTTAAAAGCTTATTCTTATTTGTTCTAGCTTTGTCTGACCCCATTCCTTTTGCTAAATTCATATAAATCCTAATGTTTCTATTTCCTCAATCATTTTGAATTTTTAGTGTTTATTTGAATTTTGTTTGTTTGGTCTATTTTCGCGTGTAGACTCTGATGTTCCAGAAGAGTGCGACTTCACCAACGATTCTCACGACCAGTTCACAGAGCAAGGTATGTTACACCTTTGATTATGTGGAACAAAGTATTTCAAATTTTTTGTATTCTATTTTAAATTATTATGCATGCATATTTTTATTCAATCATAATTTAAATTCATGCTTTAACTTTAGTTAATTCTCACATCCTTGTGTATAGCCACATTTGACATTGAACACCCTATACCTTGTCAAAATAGATAAAACTCTAGTTAGTACACTAAGTAATGACTAATAACGTTGTAGACAAAATTAGACATGTATAGAGAAGAATCTTGGTTTGGGAAACTTTATACAAGAGATGATGGGTTTTAAAATATGTTATTGACATTGGAATGTCAAGGAGGTTTATGAAATATTTGATAAAAGAAAATAAAAGCATAGTTTATACTTAGACAAATAGTTAGGTGGCAGGTGCTTGGTGTTAAAATGTAGGTATGTGGTAAGTCTTGCCTAAGTCAATTGAGGATCGGTCTGTGAGCTGCTGTCATAAAGTAATTGTGTACTACCACAAGTCTGGTATGGGATAGAATGGGCTAACTACTTTGCATGTCCCAACCTTGGTTTCACTACAGGTTTGATGTGAGTATGGTAGGGCCACTGGTAACTCACATGGCACAAGAGGATGCACCAACTTTGATTTTCCATAACTTGGTTAAAAAATAGATGAGATCTTTTGGAAAAAATGGTCTGGATGGGATGTCTGTGGATAGATTAGTAGTATGTCGGACCTACACTAATGGTATTATTTTGGATAAATGCAGTTTTTTACTTATTGTATTAAATTCAGCTACTTACATCTAATTATTATATATAAATGTTAAATTTGCTTTACACTCAAAGAACCATAATAAGCCTTGCTTTGACATTATCTTTGCCATTAACTTTGTTATTGGTGTAACTTGTGAAGTACAATAGTACTCACCCTTGCTTAATTACTATTACTCAGAGAAGGATTACTTTGATTACGGTAAGGACCAGGATGAGTAGGCCGCATCCCATAGTCATTTGCCTATGAGC
This sequence comes from Melocanna baccifera, assembly GCA_036346265.1. NCBI lineage: Eukaryota > Viridiplantae > Streptophyta > Magnoliopsida > Poales > Poaceae > Melocanna > Melocanna baccifera. The sequence goes on from JAYEVJ010000273.1 coordinate 19,542, forward strand.
AGATTAGATGGGCTTCTTCCACTTTGACTTTCAGTTTCACTATTTATGTTTAATTTTGTCTTATGGGCTGTTGTTGTAAACCTTCACACGAGATACCTTCTTCATGGGAATCCAAGATGCTACTCGGGAGGCCATCCATCAACTAAGGGACATCTACGAAGTGAAGTTAATGAACATTGCCTCCCGGTACTACCCAAGCAAGTGCCCTACCATCTCTAATAGCTTTTTCCCGTCCACCCAAGACGAAGATGACCCCAAGTTAGTTTGTCAGGTGGAACTAACTCAGGCCTTGGACTACACCTACCAGTCCACCATTGATGAGCTAAGCTTCACCTGCTACAAGCTTCGTGCAGTAGAGGAAGAGTTAGCACTACTACATGATGGTGATGATGGCTCTTTAGTTTAGGGAGCTAACTTGAAGCCACCACCAAAGAAGCGTCACATCGAGGATAAGAAGAAGTACCTTAGCCAGTTCCATGCAGCCCCATAAGGAAACCCCTAAGTTTATGACCTTAACTCATTAGTGAACATTACCTTTGAGCTGTTATTCTTTTGTCAACAACCACGGGGTTATATTATTAATAAAGTTGCTATTTACTAAGTTGACTTTTTGTTGAAAATTTCTTTGTGTTTTGCTTATGGGATGGACACAAAACCCCCCTCTTAGTCTCCTTCCTCTCTTCCTTAATATGTGGAAGCATCAAGTAGATGGTGAACACCAGGAGTAATAGAAGTAACAACAATAAAGGTAACAATGGAGCCAATGGAAATGAGGATAGGGACCTTGTGTTCAAAAGTGAACTTGATCACAGGAGTGCCATTTCTAGCTGACCTAATAGTTTTAGACTCCCAAGGATTAGATATCATTCTTGGCATGAATTGGTTAGTCGAGAATCACAGTCAAATGGATTGCGCCACTAGGTCCATCACTCTCACTAATAGCCAAGGAGTGCGAGTAAGTTTTAGCCAGAAGTTTATTTAGAGGCAGAGTGTACTCTTAACTACCTCAATGGTCTAGAAGAAGTACCAAGTGTTCGAAAATACCCAGATGTATTTCTAGAGGACTTGCCTAGAATACCACCAAATAGGGACAGCCCCAAGTTTATCACCATAGGAAGCACCCATTCTCTTCGTCAAGAAAAAGAATAACATCATGAGAATGTGTGTGGACTACGGAGCACTCAATGACTCCACCATCATAGATGAACTTTTTGATCGGTTGAAGGGGCAAGCGTCTTCTCTAAGATAGATCTAAGGTTAGGGTATACCAGTTGAAGATACGACAAGAGGATATACCAAAGACTTCTTTCTCTACGCATTATGATTAGTACAATTTTATTGTCATGTCTTTTGGACTGACCAATGCATCAGCCTATTTCATGAGTATGATAAACAAAGTGTTCATATACTACTTAGACAAGTTTGTAATCATATTAATTGATGACATTCTCATTTATTCCAGAAATGAGAAGGAGCACGAGGACCACCTCAGAATAATTTGGAGAAACTTAGAGAGCACTAATCCTATACTAAATTGAGCAAGTGTGAATTTTTGCTAAAAGAGGTATCGTTCCTTAGACACATTGTGACAACTAGAGGAATGCAGTGGATCTCTCCGAAGTTGAAGTTGTAATGGATTTGAAACAACTGAGGTTGATAACTAAAACTAGGAGTTTTCTTGGTCTAGTTGGTTACTGTCATGCTTTATTGAAGGATTTTCCAAGATTGCCAAGTCTATACCTCAAATTCTGAACAAGGAGAAGAAGTTCGAATGGATAAAAGCATGTGAGCAATGTTTCCAAACACTCAAGAACCAATTGATTACTGCACCAGTACTCATCTTGCCAAATAAACACAAGGATTTTGAGGTTTTTTTGTGACACCTCTCGAAAAGGTTTTAGATGTATTCTGATGCAAGAAGGCAAGGTGGTAGCCTATGTGTCTTGCTAATTGAGATCTCATGAGTGTAACTACCCTACTAATGACTTGGAGATACCAGCAGTGGTGCACACTTTGAAAATTTGGTGGCATTACCTTATTGGTAATCGCTGTGAAATCTACATAGATCACAAAAGGTTGAAATATATCTTCATGCAAGCAAAACTCAACTTGAGGCAATGAAGATTGTTAGAGCTAATCAAGGATTATGACATTAGAATCCACTACCATCCTGGTAAAGCAAATATTGTGGCAGATGTATTAAGCAGGAGAACATATGTAAACTGCACGTTGGTAGAAGAGGAACAAACCCAAGTTCAGGAGGAAGTTGCCCATCTTATATTAAACCCGATGAATCAGAGTATACTTTTGGTTCTAGAGGTTCAACCCATCCTACATGACTAGATTAGGAAAGCTCATAAGATTGATGAGGATATCAAAGAAATAAGGAAGAACATGAGAAGAGAAAAGGCCTCAGGCTTCATTGAGGATGAACACGGAACAATTTGGTTTGAGAATCGTATCTGTGTACTCAACAACAAAGATATTAGGGATATGATTCTATAAGAAGCTCACGAGTCCCCTTCAATCATCCAAGCTATACCAAGATGTACCAAGATCTTAGAAAAGTTATTCGTGGGTTAGCATGAAGAGAGAAATCGCTGAGTTTGTTGAAGCATGTGACACCTACCAAAAAGTCAAGGTAGGTTATCAGAAGTCTAATGGACTTTTATAACCTATGCAAATTCTAGATTGGAAGTAAAAAGAAATTGGCATGGATTTCATTACGGGACTTTCAAAAACTCAATTAGGATATGACTTTATTTGGGTAGTAATAGACTGATTGACTAAGGAAGCCCACTTCATTCCAGTAAAAACCACCTATTCTGTAAGTAAGTTGGTAGAACTATACATATCCAGGATTGTATGTTTGTATGTGGTGCCCAAGAAGATATTATCAAATCAAGGTAGTCAATTCACCTCTCACAAACTATACAACAACAATTATCAAGTCTGCCTTCAGATGGCACCCTTCAAAGGTTTATATGGTAGGTAGTATAGAACACCTCTACTTTGAGAACAAATAGAAGAGTATCAAGACTCTGGATCCAACCTACTTTAGGATGCTAAAGAAAAGGCGTGGCCTTCAGGTGGGAAAGTATGTGCTGAAGTGTTAAACTTGATGCAATGAGGTAAATCAGTTGTGCTAGGGGGAGCACCTAGTCTAGAAGATGCCATTGAGGCAACATGAAGTTTGGCCGAGGCAAAACTGTCGAGGCTGAGTTGGACCACGTCGAGGAGAAGCCATCAAGGCGTGTTGGAGCTCACCAAGGTGAATCGGTCAATCTCGGTAGAGCACCTATTCAAGGAGGCACCATCAAGATAAAGCAAAGTTTGGCCAAGTCAAAGCCTTCGAGGCTGAGTGGGATCATGTCAAGGTGGAGCCATCAAGCCGTGTTAGAGCTCGTCGAGGTGAATCCATTGAGCTAGGGGGAGTCTCTAGTCGAGGAGGCGTCATTGAAGTGAAGCGAAGTTTGGCCAAGACAAACCCTTCAAGACTGAGTTGGACCATGTCATAGCGAAAGCCATCAAGATATGCTAAAGCTCGCCGATGTGAAACCACATGGTGCTAGAACTTGAGGCCAGTTCTATGTTTGGGTTAGTCAAATTCATGTTATGCACGAGCGGTCACCCATTTTCAAAACTGAGTTGGGCCAAGGTGATACTGCGTGTGCACTCCCCCCGAACATGGAAGCAGGGTGTGCAGGTGACATAGCGGCAGTGATGGGGAGCTCGAGCTCGGTCACTGTCTGGCGATGGCGGCAGACTCGACCAAATCCCACAGGCACAACTTCGGTGCAACCAGGCCTTGATCTAGGCAGTGGGGACCCAAAGGAGTGGCTGTGCTCAACATGACACTCTTGACTAGATCTAGAAATACGGTGCATGGAGTTTGCAGGATTAAGGATGACCGACTAGAGGGGGTGAATAGGAGGTTATAAATTTTTTTGCCTAATTAAACAAATATGGACAATTAAAAACTAGGCAAGTGCTCTAAATAAAGCAAACCTATTCAATACTAGTCACCCTAAGCAATTGATATAACAATTCAATTACAAATATCAAATTGCTCAAATATAAAAACTAAAGGAAGGTAAAGAAATGATCACAAGTAGTTGGACCCGATCTACGAATTAAACCTTCACTCCTTAATTACTAGTGGTTGCTCTTCCTCCGCTTCGGAGATGGTGAGCACCGAACCACTCACAAATTGCTCGAGCCTCTTCACAAGCTCCTCGAAGAGGTCACATCGCGATCAATCCTCTACGCCGTCTAGGTGCCAACAAGCATCAAGAGAATAGACCAATGCTTCGCTTGACAGCGCTCAAGTGCAAATGGATCAAACTAGGAATGAATGCACTTGAAAATATCACCACACCTCAAGATGAATGCTTAAGTGAGAAAAGAGTGTGGAATGAATGCTCTTAGCTCAAGAGTGTTCAATGTGAGTTCAGCAGTCTGCCTTTGGGCAGGAGGGGTATTTATACCCTCATCAACCAAAATTAGCCATTGCAAAAATTTAATATGTAAAATCAGGGAAATCAGAACTACCGCTGTTGTAAGTGCGGTACTACCGCACTTTACTGTAGCACACAGTAATGACTATGTTAGACATCAGGGCTAGCCGTTTTAAAATCAGAGCGGAACTAGCGTCGTTGTATCTGCGGTACTACCGCACTGCCGTTGTTCCGTTGTGCTAAATCCGGTACTTTCGATTTCTGGCCAGTTAAGTTTCTCGGGGGGTACCTTCTGGAAAAAACGTACCGCTTCAAAAGTCGGTACTACCAAAAATCGGTTATTCCTCAATACCGTGCGGTACTACTGCACTGCAATAGTTCCGCCATTAAAATTCTGGTACTACCGATTTCTGTGGGTTGAAGTCCCCTCCGAAGGTGCTCTCTGAAAAAATATACCGCTGAAAATCCGGTACTACCGAAGGCTGGTAGTTCCACTATTAACATGCTGGAACTACCGCACTCCGGTAGCTCTGCGGTTATACCAGCGGTACTACCGATTTTATTGAGAGAGCACAAGTGTTTTTGAAACTAATTTTCGTATGCATGCATGATCCTAAATTGATCCAAATGACACATAAGCATGCTATCAAGCTACTTTCAATGATCCCTCTTAATAGTACGGCATCTAACATATAATCCGGTCTTCCACCTTTTCACCTAAGATCGGTAAAATCGAAAAGCGATCCTATATTTAATGTACCTTATTTTTTTATCCTTCTCGATGTTCATCTTTCATACAACTTGATCTTGTCCACTGCTCACATATGAGACTTTGTCTATACAATTCTTAAACAAACATATTAGTTCTATATTCATAAATCATTGTTAATTACCAAAACCCGATTTTAGGAGCCTAGATGCTTTCAGACTTGTCAAATTTTGATCTGTGATGTGAGGAGGGGTGGCTTCGGTGACTTACTTAGCCCTTGCTCCTATTTGGGGGATGCGAGTGCGTGTCATGGGTGCCTCATCCTAGACTTGCTCTGGGGGTGTAAGTGAGCAAGCGGGGGCCGGCATATACTTGGTCTGGGGTTGAGCGAGTAAGCCCGAAAAATGGAAGAAGTGCAGAGGCGAGGCAAGTGGCGGACTGGTGGTGCGCAACTCACGTGGGCGATGTAGCGGTTGTCCTTCGAGATCAAGACAAGGTGGTAGGTGGTGCTCCAACTCACAAAAGGACGAACTGCCTCTAGCCTAGGTCTGGGGTCACAAGCATGGATGGGACCCCGAGTAGTGGTGCGAACAAAGTCGGGGGCAGTAACATGGGTGATGTCCGAAGTTACAGCACAGATAGGGCATAGTGGTGCATGTTGGTGTTAGAGGGAGCATGAGGATTGAGGGGGTGATCGGAATAGCGATAGCTTTTGGCTTTCTTTGAAAAAACATCAGAGTCGATGAAAAAACATCAGAGCAGAGTTGGTTTATTGAGTATAAATAAATGTAGAAAAATGTAAAAAAAACCGAAAAAAAGTATAAGTAAATTAAAAAAAAACGAAAAAAATCGAAAAAAATAATTTTACTATAGCAGTAATCGTAGCTACGATGCACTGCCATAAAGCAAAAATCGCTATCGCCAGCGATGGGAGAAGCCCATCTGATCGGGTTGGGGGAGTCACAGGCCAGCTTCTGGGGTCACGGCCGTAGATTGAGTCTAGAGCGCCTAGAATAGATCTGGGGTACATAAGGACAAAGCTCAAGGCATGGGCGTAGGTCAGGTCTGGGGACGCAAGCGTAGCCTAGGTCCAGTGGCAAAGAGCATAGACTTCTTGTCCCCTTCTCGAGGCATTCCAAGAACTTGCTCGATCGCTCAAGGGGTGAGGTAGCGGAATAACTCGATCACCTTCTCGAGGCCTCCTCCCCTCTACCTTAGCCTTCCCTTCATGACATTCTTCTTCTTCCGGGCAGCCATGCTGCTTTTCTTGGTGGAGGGCCCAGCAGTCGCCTTCTTCAAGGACATGGCGAGGTGGTAGCCAGTGCTCCGACTTACAAAGGGGGGGGGGGAGTACGCCGAGCTTGTGTCTAGGGGTGGCAAGCGTGGACGGGACCACGAGTGGTAGCGCAGAAGTCCAAGGCGGCAGTGTGGGAGAGGTCCAAAGTCACAACATAGATACGAAAGAGCAGCTCACATTGGAGTCAGAGGGACACGTGGACCGAGCCTCAGGGTGTGCAGACTGTTAAGAAATCGAGGGAGAGTAGATGAACGGCAATGCAATCATACAATCAATCAATCATAGCGAACACAGTAGATTAATCACAGGAGTCACAAGAAGAAAGAACACCAGAGTAATCTTTATTGATTTCTAATCTTAGATCTCTTTACATAGTACAATATCTCTCTATTTATAGTCTAAATCTATCAAAGATATTCCTAATATTTACTCACACTGAAACCTTGTAGATTTTATATCACGGCCAAAGAGTAGGTTGGAGGATTCGCGGGCCAGTTCGGGGGTCACGAGCGTACGTGAGAAGGCCGAATCCGAGACCGAGATCAAACCCGAGGCGTCATGTAGGCTCGCGACACGCGCACGGAGGGAAGGGCGAAGCGGAGTTGTGCTGGCGAACCTGTGTTGCGTGCGAAGCAGCAGAAGCCGAGTCGGACGGGCGAGGGCCTTGTGGCTTCACATCTCAATCCCTATTAATAATGTCAACTATTATTAATATGAGATTAGATAGTAAACTTATATGCACTATCAGTCAGGATCGATGACCGCTGAGGATGCAATAGGGGGATTCAACAAGAGTTGATAGTAGGGATTGTGCGAATGTATTGCTTATAGATAGTGAATTTTACAAGTGACTTCTTTTCCTATTTACCAGGAATCCTATTTATAGAGAGGAGAGAAAAGTATTCGAAGTTATATTTTTGCTTTCAGATCTTAACTTGTGCTAAGGGGTACTTTTGTCTATTCTGTCAAGCAAGTCCTGCCAACGTCCAAGATTCGTGACATCATCAGCCTTTCTTCTGCACGAGTGTCGATGGAACCTCAGTGCATACCTCATCCAGAGTGGATCCTCCGATGTTCCATGTCTTGTCATAGCACACTTCAGCACATCTTCCCTTGCTAAAGTTATTATCGGCATGAGGTAGTACGGGGACCCTCACACAACAGTATACATTTGCATGGTACATGTCTATAAGGGAGTAGAAGAAATTAACTTTTTTTAGCATAGAAAAGAAATTGGCCACTTGCGTTTCCAAACAAAAAAGAAATCAACAACTTGAGGTATGAAACAAAAATCATGAGCAAGCTAACAACTAGCCAGCCCAAACAAACAAAAAACAAAAATCAACAACTGGCCAGTGCATAACGAAAGGACAAAATTATAGTTTGATTGGTTAATTTTTTGATCGGCCCACTTGACATGTATGTACGTATGTTGTCTTCACATTATATCTGGACCTTTTTTTTTTTTGAAATCTGACCAGTTTTTGAAACTTCTAGTGCAGAAGCGTTCCACTGGGATCCGTTAGCTTCTGACATTGTTGCATTAATACAGGATGGGTGTATACGTATCACCGAAAGAACCGAGTACCTAATCCAAAACTAGGCTAGCGAGCAAGGACAAGTCTTAAGACATAATATTCTATCTTCTACCTTGCAAACATGGGTTAGCTAGTGGCAGACAAATCAGAACAAAATGAGTTGACCGATCGATTAATCTGTTTATTTTAGGGGGTGCTCCTATGCAATGTGAAATCGTGAAAATGTCACTGATCAACACTGGTTTCCATAATGACAATTAGTTAGTTTAATAAATTAGTAGTTGATTTCGTAATTTGCGAAGCTTGACCTTCACCACGCAATATGCAGGTTGACTCAACGGCCGTTGATGTTGAAATGCTCGCAGAATTTTCGATTTAAAATACATTTTGACTTGCGCACATAAATAAATAAATAAATACACACATATATACACACACGTATGTATATATGTACGTATGTATGTACATACTGTTGGACTGATGTCATCAGTTAGAGGGGTAAATGATTTTCAAAACTTTCTAAGATATTTAAAATCTTCACTTGAATGATTATTGTTGTGGGGGTGGCCCCCACCTAAGCCCAGCTAGCCTGTTAGCAAGTTATGAACCTGTGTACGACGACAAGATGGTCTTAGGGGAGAATACTCGAGTGTAAGGGCACTATTGTAAAGACACTCCCTCGGGATATATGTATGAACTTGACGAGGCCTCTAGAGGGACATAGGTCATTTGTTTTACCTAACTCTCCACCACCATACTCTCTCTGTTTGGTCTGTAGCCACAACAGTTGGCGCCGTCCGAGGGGACGACGGAAGCAAGAAGACCTCAAGAAGGATGGCACCAACATCGTCGGCGGCAAGGAGGAAAGGGGTCGCGGAAGCAACACCTCGCGTCAGCGTCGGCAGGGGCGGCCGTAGGAGTGAACGATAACGCTCGCGACGCAGCCGTCGACTCCAACCCCGCCTCCGCCGACGCAGCCGTTGACTCCAACCCCGCCTCCGCCGACGCAGCCGTCGACTCCAACCCCGCCAGCTACCATAGCACCGACAAGGCGGTACACGGCCCTGACGTCGACACCCAAGGCGGCACAGAAATGTCCAGCGGCCCCGGTCATACTGCGACTCGGGCCAGTAACGCAGGAATCCACCACACAGATGGGGCGGACAATCCGGCAGTGCGGACGCTAGTCGCGGCTGCCAAACCAGCGCGACCAGGTGCGCCGTCCGTTTTGACTACGCCCATAGCACAAAGATCCCTGCCGGCCGCCCTCCATGCGCTCCAGCGGGAGCTGGCAGATCTCCACGACACTGTGAGCGCTATGCAAGAGGCTTCAAGCCTGCAGATCCCGATGGCCGTCACGCCGAGGGCCCGTCCACAGCACTCGCCGCAAGCGCCCGCGCAGATTCAAGCCGTCAACGTCATCTCCGGGGGTTTGTCGTCGGGAGTCTCGCAGCAGCCACAGCTGGAAGTAGCTCAGGGCGAAGTCACCTTCGCGTCCGCTGATGCCCGAGGTGTCGAGTTTCCTCACCACGACCCCCTGCTCGTCCGGGTCGACATTGCAAGGTGCGACGTCTGGCGTGTCCTCATCGACGGAGGTAGCTCGGCGAATGTGCTTTTCGCGAAGGCCCTCGGCCGCATGGGAATCCCTAACCGTCGATTGCAACCATCCAGGACCCCATTATGTGGCCTCGGCGGCCAACCCCTAAGTACATTAGGCCAAGTGCACCTCCAAGTCTCCTTCTATCAAGGCAATAATGTCAGGACCGAGGGCGTCGTCTTTGACGTCGCAGACACCCCAAGCCCGTACAATGCCATTCTGGGCCGCCCGACCCTCATATCCTTCGGGACGGTCCCACATCATGGCTTCGTGTGCCTGAAGCTCCCGGGCCCGCGAGGCGTCATCACTGTCTTCGGCGACCAGGACCTCGCCCGACGCACGGAGTTCACAAGTCCCCGATGTCGGGTGCACGCCGCAGCCAAGCCTAAGGCGGACACACCATCCGCCTCGGGGTGGACCCCTAAGTCTCGACCGGAGGGCGAAGTCAAGAGGGTCCTCCTCTAGGCCGACGGCCGAGTCGTCTCCATAGGCGACGGTTTCCCCCCGGAGATGGAGCGAGAGCTCCTCCAAGTTCTCCGGAATAACGTAGACGTCTTCGCCTGGTCCTCGGGGGACCTCACGGGTGTGGACCGCTCCCTCATCGAGCACAACCTCGCAGTCCGTCAGGACGCCAAGCCGGTCAAGCAAAGGCTTCGACGCATGTCCGCGGACCAGCAGCAGGCGGCCAAGGTGGAAGTAATAAAGCTCCTGCATGCCGGCGTCATTCGCGAAGTTCAGCACCTGGATTGGCTCGCCAATCCGGTGCTAGTGAAGAAAGCCAGCGGTGCTTGACGCATGTGCATCGATTTCACCGCCCTCGACAAGGCGTGCCCGAAGGATGACTACCCCCTCCCGCGCGTCGACCAACTAGTCGACGCCATGACCGGCTGCGAACTCATGAGCTTCTTGGATGCCTACTCCGGTTATCATCAAATCTACATGGCCAAGGATGATGAAGACAAAACCAGCTTTATCACTCCAATAGGAACATACTGCTTTGTCAGAATGCCCTTCGGCCTGAAGAATACCGGCGCAACTTTCACCCGCCTAATCGCGCTGGCGCTGGCCTCCCAGCTAGGGAGGAATGTCGAAGCGTACGTGGACGACGTGGTAGTCAAAACCAAGCAATTAGCGGCTCACGACCACGATCTCCAAGAAACCTTCGACAATCTCCGGAAGGCATGTTAGTGATATGCCCTAGAGGCAACATGGAGATGTTGTATATATCACATACTATGTTTATGATACATTACTTTGTTCCTTGGAATAGACATCATCATTATTGATCAATGAGTATGTGACTTATTCATGAGACTCTTAAATACTAAGATGTTGCTATTTCTAAATGATCCCTGATCGTATATCATATGAGGAACAAATATGATTCAAAGACAAAGATCAGCATATGTATTGATTGATGATCATGTCTCATGGATCATGGTATGGTGATACCAAATCAATAATATGGACATGTGTTAGTGAACATATGTTGGATAGAGACTGCCATGAGACACTGCGCAGAGATTCCATGTGTCATCGTTGGTCTCAAGTAGTGTTTATGTAGAGTCCTTAGACTTGAGATCATCATGGTTCCCAACATGAGTAGTAGCTTATTTTGGGACTACTAAACACTACTCCGTGCTTGGGTAGTCATAAAAGTAGTCTTCGGGTTTGCCATGAAACATGTAGTGGGATGTGAATGATCAAGATAGAATTTGCCCCTTGAGTAACATCCCAAAATTTTGTCCCTTTATTGAAAATTTAATCTGGAGTTTATTGGATTTTCGGAATTATGTTAAAATCTGATTTGAGAAAAATTTTAAACTTTATTGTGTAAAAGTCAAAATTAAATTTATTGCATTCCTAAAAGCTTAAACCAATGTATTTGACTTCCTTAAGTCAAATATGAGATTATATTAATTTTTTGGATTTTAGAAGGAATTAAAACCCTCCTACAAAATCAAATTGTACCTTTGCAAAATATACTTATTAAAATGAGTGGGACATATTTTTATTAAGTCTATAATAGCTCGAGATAGTTCCCAGAATTTTTGGATTTTCAAAATTTATTTGGTATTTTTCGAGTTTTCTAAAGCTTAATAGCATTTACGGAAAATCAAAAGAAAGAAAATTCCAAAAATCCCTCCCGGCGCGGTGTCAACCATCGGCGTCCCCTCGCCGCGGAATCCCCTCGGCCGTCGATCTAACAAACCCTCTCCCGCCTTCCCTCTCTCGCGTGCGGCAGCGTGTCGCGCATCGGACCGTCCACTCCGCGCGGATTTAATCCTCGCGCCCGCACCCACTTACCGCTTCACGCTCCCCTCTCGCTCCTGCGCCCGTGGTGTTATCAAGCCGTCCCCTATTGCCGTACCTCATCGTGACCGCCCCTTCCCCTTAAGCACCGCCGGCCCGATCTAATCTCCGTTGTCGGATCGGATCTCGGCCGTCCCCTTCACTTACCCCTTCGCAATGCGCCCGTGATCCGATCTCTCCCGTGCCACCGTCAAGCATCGGCCGTCCCCTCGCCCCTTCCTTTCTTTTCTCTCTCGGCGTGCGGGCCCCACTCGTCGATTCCGTCTCCCCGCCCCTTTCCTTTCTTCCTCGCGCGATCTCGCGCGCTGCCGCCATTCTTTGCCGCAAACCGAAGCTTTTAAAGCCGGTTTCCTTCAAATTATGCCCGCGCCAGCGCCGATCGCAGTGCACCTCCACGCGTCCATTACGGGCATAATCACGCATAATCACGGCCGTTATCGCCGTCGCAATAAACCTTCCGCCCGTTGCACTCGGCGAACCCGCGCGGCCGTTACCCTCTCCCGACCTATAAAGAGGTGCCCGAGGTCCCTCTACCCACACGCCACCCCCGAGCCTCAGGCGCTTAATCCGGCCCGAAGGTCCCCTGCGCCGATTTCCCTCCGCGGCTCAAGCAACTCCGGCGAGCAATCGCGCGGCTCGAGCCCCTCGCCCCTCGCCGACACCTCCCGGCCTTGCTGGTGCCCGAGGCGACCCTCGGCGACCACCTCCCGAACACGTGCACCACCGGAGCTACTCGCCGCCGTGAAGGCTTCTCCGACCGCCGCCCCTCTCCGCGGTTTCCCTCTCCGGTCATCCTCGGCCTCCGTGCAAAGTGCCCGCGCACTCCCGCGTTCTCCTCGTCGTTTTGGTACCCTCGGCGCGCGCCGCTCACCGAACTCGGCGACCATCGGGCCCAGCGCGCGCGCGTCGCCGGCGGCCACGTCGGCCGTCGGGCGGTAGCAGCGGCGTGGCAGCAGTGGCGGCGGTCGCGCGCCACGCCGCCGCCGCCCGCCGCCCCTCGCCACCTGCGCGCGCGCGCGCATGCGTCGGCATAAAGCCGTGACGTGGCAGCCACGCGGCGACCACGCGGCAGCCCGTGGCGCCACGTCAGCGCCACCCCGCTCCCCCGCGCGCCCGCCTGCCACCTCACCCTTCCCTCGGGTCCATGGACTCGGTCCATGACACCCGGGCCCCACCTGTCAGCCTCTGCCCGAATATATTAATCCTAGGGCTGACGTCATAATCTATAATTTCCTTTAGAAAAATAATTCGTGCTGACGTCATAAATCCTTTTCGGTTTAAAAATAAATCCAGAAAATACCCTTTTTCTTTTATTTTGAATTCAAACTTTGGAAGGCTATAACTTTTGCATTTTAACTCCAAATTGACCCATTCAAATTTCTAAATTTTCTAAAATCATGATCTATCCATTTCTGGAATAATTTTGAAATTTTGAAACTTATTTAAATTTGATTTGAATATATTTTGTAATTCCAAGTTTTAAATTCAAATTAAAACTTCCAATTTCTTTTAAAAGCCTCATTTCCTTTTTAAAAATTGTTGACCCACATCCAAAATTCAAATTCTGTCTCCCAAATTATTTGATAATTTTTGGAAGTTATTTGGATTCCATTTGAATTTTTGTTTTGAATTTGCTTTGAATTGATTTCTCGTTAGATATTTGCGATTAGGAGAGTTTGAATTCGACGAATCGCAGCAGGACTTCGATCAAGGCAAGTTACACCTTTGACCATGTTGAACCTAATATTTTAAATTATTTATATTGTTTTCTTGTATATGCATGCGTATCTTTATTCAAATGTAATTCAAATTTGATTTGAATTTTAGATATACCCATGATCCTTTGTATATGGCCAATTTGAGTCTTGAATTCATATACCTTGTCACCCTAGCTGAAAACTAGTTAGTACCATAGTATTGACTAGAAATTTTTATAGAAATGCTTAGCACGGCTTAGTATAATTTTAGGTGGGATCGATCTTTCACATGAAATGACGGACTTTGAAATTCGATATCTTGACTTGATGAGTCAAGGGTGGTTTCTGAAATTATTTAAAAATGAAAATAGAAAACATGTTTTGGACTTAGGCTAATGGTTAGGTGGTGGGTGCGGTATGCCTCGTGTTTGGTGACACTGGTTGATTATCGTATGCGGGGTATGTGGTTGAGCCTAAATCAACAGGACCGTTTACGTGAATTATTTCTGAAGTCACTTCGTACTACCACAAGTCCGTATGGGACGGACAGCTAAGTAATTTGTGAAGTTCCAACTATAGTCTCGCTATAAATTTGAATGTGCGCGGCGTAGGGTGTGGGAAGTCTCACATGGCACAGAGGGCTCCAACTCGTGGATTCGAGTTGTGGTGAAACCTTAGTGGCGGCGTGATTATGTTGGCTATGAATCATCGAACGACCTTGTCATGAACTCTCGCGCACACCTAAGGCGGTGTGTTGATCGCGTGGCTCAAGTGAGAGGAATGTCTTGTGGGTAAAGTTGTACACCTCTGCGAGTAACAAACTATCGGATAGCCGTGTCCACGGTCATGGACATCTTGAGTAGAGTCTTCACAGATTAGACTTGAATTTTCATAAAACTTGGTTTTGGCAAACAAGCGTTGGATTTGGTAATGGTCGGGTGGATTCCGTGGATAGGTTAGTGTGGGTTGGAGCCTACACTAACGATATTACTTGTTAAAAACAATGTTTCATATCTTGTATTTAAATTCAGCTTTTAGTACTTACGTTATTGTATTTAAATTCAAGTATTGCTTTCGCACATTACCTATTAAGCTTCCTTTGAAATCCCTTATGCATGCATCAAATCTGTTATATTTCTGGTGTAACTTGCGTAAGCATTTACTTGCTTACCTTGGGAGTACTTTCGTACTCACCTTGCTAAATCTGTTGCCGGACTTGAGGCGACTACGGCGGTGAGGACTACTTGGCGAGTAGGATCGTCTTCTGATCATTCGCTGTGGGAGATTTGGATGGGCTGTCTTGCCACCTTTACTTTATTTCCATTGTTTTGTTTACTTTGTTGGCCTAGTGCCTTATTGTAAGACTTGGCCTTGGGCCGTATTTTCGTTTAATAATATCTCGTGGTTATTTTTGCATGATATACATTCTTGTGAAACCTGTGTGCACTAGCTTTTCACGGGATAGTGCGATTTACCAGAGGGCTCGGAGTTGTTGTTCGGGTCCGACAGAAATGGTATCGAGCAACAATGACTCTAAGGCGTGACCTTAGCAAGAGACCAGCTTTAAGGATATATTTTAATAAGAAATGCGCTTTTAAATTATCTCTCCCTTTTCTCAAGTCTCTTTACCAAAACCGATTACTAACTCCTCTCCCTTCCAAATTTTAGATGGAGCAACCCACCGCGTCTCCCACGGAACCCTTGCGGACTCTTCGCGGCGATCTGTACAACCTCATGCAAGAGCTCAACTTCCGCCCATACCCCTCTACCGGGGATACGTTGGCATGTATGGAGCGAGAAGCTGGAGAGTGGAAGTGAAGATCTTCAAGGATTTTGAGCACACGGAGCCATTTACGTGTTCGGCGCACCTACCTCGGGCCACCTTCTTGATGGAGTTCGGGATGCAGCCGAGAGGCCATTCGCCGGTGCGGAACATCTCGCTCGAGACTTGCTGCGCACCGACTTCGCTACTTCCCCATGAAGACTCCCTTGTGGGCTGCGGCGACTTCTCGTCTCACAGTATGAGAGCAACCCCGCCTCATACGGCGGTGGAGTACACCAAGTCCATGGATCACATGTACGGACCACCACGGGCGAGTGCTGCACGCCGCCTGTGAAGCTCGCGCGCGAAGAGGAACTTGCAGAGCTCCGTGCGAGAGGATGCGAGTTCCACGATTCGGACCTTTTCGAGGAGACTCGGCGCGGCGCTAGTGTATGAACAACCCGAGTCTTAGAGCGCTATCCGTGAGTGTAGACCTTTGTAAACAGCCACGAAGACTATTATAATAAAATAAAAAGTTTTATTTGGCTCTTATCAGGTTTTCCTTGCTCTTGTGTGTTGTTTTGGTGGGATTGTTACTAGAACCTTTCCTTTAGTTCTCTCTCTAAATCTGAAAGTCTCAATAGATGGTGAACACAAGAAGAAACCCCAACATGGACAACGCCAACCCGGAGCACAAGGAAGCCGATCGCTCGATTCCACCACCCCCGCTTGTGTGAGGACGAGATTAGGCACGATTGATGGCCAATCAAACCCGATTGATCCAGCTCTTAGCTCGGGCGATCAACAACCCTCGGGCTCATCATCAACCTGCCCAAGTGCCTCCCAATCGTCTCTCGAGTTCACGAGGATCAAGCCACCCACCTTCGCGGCGATCTTTGAGCCGATGGGCGCCGGCGGCAGCTCGGTCGATTGGCAAGAAAGCTGGACATTCTGCGGTGCAGCGATCGGGGGCGAGTCTGTTCGCCTCCCATCGGTGAGCAGGCCCGCATCTCAATGGTGGGACACTTTCACGCTTCACCGCCAACCCATGACGGTGGCGTGGATCGAGTTCGAGCAAAGCTTTCGCAAAGCTCATATCCCCACGGCACCATGGCATTGAAGAAGAAGGAGTTCAGATCTGCGCCAAGGAAGTCGTCTTGTCAATGAGTGCGTCTGAAGTTTAACCAAGCGGCCGCTATGCGCGGAGGATGTGGCTTCAGATGAAGCCAAGCAAGAAAGGTTCATGGAGGGCACGAATGACAACATATCGGTACAAGCGATATCGGGTGACTATCTTGACTTCCACGGCTAGTCGATAAGGCCATCCGCGGGAGGGCAAGCACATGGAAATGGAGACCGGAAGAAAGGATGGCGGACGGAGGAACAACTCGGAAGTTCTTTCAAGAATCGCGATACTCCTCCTCACTCAAACAAGTTCGGACCCGAGGCGGCAACTTCAAGAACGATCCAGCGAGTTCAAGTCCTCAACCACCGCCGCCGTTTCAAGCCAACCGCGGCGGTTCCCAAGCAACGCACCCGGCAACGGTGGCGAGCACGAGAAGAAGCGATCCGCCGTCGGCGGATTGACTGCTACTCGCAAGGAACGGGCACTTTGCCAAGGCATGCCTAAGAAGATTCAAGCGGCGGCAACCGAGAGCCTGCGGAAGTCGAGAACCGGGGCAGCGAAGCGCGGACCTTCATCAAAGGCGAGTGAACCACGTGGCAGCGGAAGAGGCCCAGCTGCACGGATGTCGTCTTTGGGTATGTTCCTTGTCAATTCGATACCAAGCATCGAGTTCTTTTCGATTCGAACATCGCATTCCTTTGTGTCAAAAACTTTTGTGGATAAGCATGGGTTGGGCGGGGTAACCCTTAGCAACCCTATGATAGTTCACTCCTGGAGCGAGAAATGAGAGCGGGGACCTTGTGCCCCAAAGTGGAATTGCTCATAGATGGGACCCGATTCCTCGCCGATCTTTTGGTTTTGGAATCGCAAGGATTAGACGTCATTCTCGGGATGGCTGGTTGCCAAGAATCGAGTCGGATCGATTGTGCTACGAGATCCATCACCCTCACCAATGACCAAGGCGTGGAAGTAATCTTCTCTCCCAGTTCGAAGCGGAAGAATGTGCCCTCTTCCACCTCCAAGTATTGGAGGAAGTGCCGATCGTGCGGGAGTACCGGATGTTTTCAGAGGCGCCGGGGATGCCACGGATAGGAGATCGAATTTGTGATTGACCTAGTCGGGCACCGCCCGATTTCAAGAGACCATATCGGATGCACGCTAATGAGTTAGCGGAATTGAAGAATCAACTCAAGGAGTTAGAAGACAAGGGTATATCCGACCTAGTTCATCGCCTTGGGGAGCACCGTCTGTTCGTCAAGAAGAAGGATGAGAGTGCGAGGCTATGTGTGGACTCTGAGCACTCAATGGCGTCACCATCAAGAATAAATACCCCCTCCCGGGATCGATGACTGTTCGATCGGTTGAAAGGAGCGGTATCTTCTCCAAGATTGATCTGCGATCGAGGATACCATCGGTGAAGATTCGTGAAGAAGACATTCCTAAGGCGCCTTCTCCACGGATATGGGCATTATGAGTTCACGGTCATGTCATTTGGGTGACCAATGCACGACCTACTTCATGAGCATGATGAGCGGTGTGTTCATGAAATACTTGGACAAGTTCGTAGTAATCTTCATCGGCGACATCCTCATCTACTCCAAGAATGAAGAAGAGCACGAGCGGCACCTCGGGATCACTCTGGAAAAGCTTAGAGAACATCGACTTTTCGCCAAATTCGATAAGTGTGAATTACGGCTAAAAGAGGTTGCCTTCCTCGGACATATTGTAACAGTGAAGGAATCGCGTAGATCCTTCAAGGTGGAAGCGATAATGGAGTGGAAGCCACCAAAGTCCGTAATGAAGTCGGAGCTTTCTTGGACTTGCGGGTTATTACCGTCGGTTCATAGCGAGATTCTCAGAGACAGCCAAGCCAATGACCCAATTCTGAAAAAGGAAAAGAAGTTCGAATGGGCGAAGGCTTGCGGCGAGTTTCGGACCCTTAAGAAGAGACTAGTCTCGGCACCGTGCTCGTCTTGCGGGCGTGCATAAAGGCCGAGGTTTTACGTGGCGCCTCTCGCCTAGGCTTAGGCGTGTTACGATGCAAGAAGGCAAAGTGGTAGCCTATGCATCGCGTCAACTCAAGCCTCATGAGTGCAATTATCCTACTCATGACTTGGAGTTAGCGCGATGAGTGCGCCTTAAAAATGCGGCGCCACTACCTTATTGGTAACCGTTGTGAAGTATACACGGACCATAAGAGTTTGAAGTATATCTTCACCCAGCGAGAACTCAACTTTGAGGCGGCGAAGATGGTTGGAGTTGATCAAGGACTACGACATCGGTATACATTACCACCGGAAGCGAATGTAGTAGCCGATGCCTTAGCGGGAAGTCTTATGCAAACATGGTGATATCGGAAGAAGACCGGACCCGACTTGGGAGGAGTCGCCCGTCTAAGTCTAAACCCAGCGGGACCAAGCACCCTCACCACCTTTGGAAGTGCGACCGGCTTACGATCAAATTAAGGAAGCTCAGTTGTGGGCGAGGATATTCAAGAAATCAAGAAGAATATGAGAGAGGCAAAGCGCCGGGATTCAGCGAAGATGAACATAGCGCGGTTTGGTTCGAGAACGCATCTGTGTGCGAATAATCGAAATCAAAAACGATTACGAAAGAGGCTCATGATACCCCATACTCAATCCACCAGTCGTACCAAGATGTACGAGGATCGAGGAAAGATATTGGTGGGTTAGTATGAAAAGGAAATCGCGAGTTCATGAAACTGCGACACTGTCAGCGAGTCAAAGCTGAACATCGAGCCAGCGGGACTCTTGCAACCATTGCCGATTCGGAATGGAAGTGGGAAGAAATTGGTATGGATTTCATAACCGGACTCCCAAGGACACAATCGGGTTATGATTCAATTTGGGTAATCATAGGCAGTTGACTAAAGTAGCTCACTTCATACGATCAAGACCACTTATTAGGAAGCAAGTTGGTGAAGCTGTACATGTCTCGAATTGTGTGCTGTATGGCGTACCCAAGAAGATAGTGTCGGATCGAGGTAGTCGATTTACTTTCGATTTTGGCAAAGGTGCACGAAGAGTTGGGTAATAAGCTCGGTTTGATGCCGCTTACCATCCCAGACGGACGGTCAAGCGAGAAAGAGTTAATCGGATACTCGAGGATATGCTAAGGGCTTATGCGCTGGATTTGAGAGCAGTTGGGACCGTTCAACGCCTATCGGAATTCTCGTACAATACGACTACCAAGCGACTGCGGATGGCACCCTTGAAGCCTTGTATGGTGAAAGTGCGAGAACCCCCTTGCTTTGGGATCGGCAAGGTGAACCCCAAGAAAGCAGGACCAAACTGCTGCAAGGCGCGAGAAGATCAAGTGAAGAAGATCGGGGGCGGTGAAGATAGCCGGTCTCGGCGGAAGAGCTACGCGGATAACGCCGTCGAGACGACCTTTGAGTCGGGGACTACGTCTATCTTAGGGTATCCCCACTCGGAGGTGTGAAAAGGTTTCAAGTTAGAGGAAAGCTTGCACGCGATATGTGGGCCCTTTCAAGATTACGGACCGAAAAGGTGCGATCGCATATCGATTAGACTTGCCGCCAAGCATGTCGAGGGTGCACAATGTCTTTCATGTCTCACGATTAAAGAAGTGCCTCAGAGTACCCACAGAGCAAGCCGCTGCTGAAACCTTGGACCTCGGGATGACCTCACCTATCGGGAGCAACCAATCAAGATTCTCGAGGCAATGAGCGTCGGACGGAAGGAAGACCATCAGTTACGCAAAGTTCGGTGGAGCAATCACACAGAGGCGAAGCCACAGGGAGCGAGAAGAAGACTTAAAGACCAGCCATCCCCATCTCTTTTGCTAGCGATTGCAAATCTCGAGGCGAGATTTCCTTTAAGGGTAGGTTTGTAACATCCCAAAATTTTGTCCCTTTATTGAAAATTTAATCTGGAGTTTATTGGATTTTACGGAATTATGTTAAAATCTGATTTGAGAAAAATTTTAAACTTTATTGTGTAAAAGTCAAAATTAAATTTATTGCATTCCTAAAAGCTTAAACCAATGTATTTGACTTCCTTAAGTCAAATATGAGATTATATTAATTTTTCTGGATTTTAGAAGGAATTAAAACCCTCCTACAAAATCAAATTGTACCTTTGCAAAATATACTTGTTAAAATGAGTGGGACATATTTTTATTAAGTCTATAATAGCTCAGATAGTTCCCGAATTTTTGGATTTTCAAAATTTATTTGGTATTTTTAGAGTTTTCTAAAGCTTAATAGCATTTACGGAAAATCAAAAGAAAGAAAATTCCAAAAATCCCTCCCGGCGCCGGTGTCAACCATCGGCGTCCCCTCGCCGCGGAATCCCCTCGGCCGTCCGATCTAACAAACCCTCTCCCGCCTTCCCTCTCTCGCGTGCGGCAGCGTGTCGCGCATCGGACCGTCCACTCCGCGCGGATTTAATCCTCGCGCCCGCACCACTTACCGCTTCACGCTCCCCTCTCGCTCCTGCGCCCGTGGTGTTATCAAGCCGTCCCCTATTGCCGTACCTCATCGTGGCGCCCCTTCCCACTTAAGCACCGGCCGGCCCGATCTAATCTCCGTTGTCGGATCGGATCTCGGCCGTCCCCTTCACTTACCCCCTTCGCAATGCGCCGGCCGATCCGATCTCTCCCGTGCCACCGTCAAGCATCGGCCGTCCCCTCGCTCCTTCCTTTCTTTTTCTCTCGGCGGCGTGCGGGCCCCACTCGTCGATTCCGTCTCCCCGCCCCTTTCCTTTCTTCCTCGCGCGATCTCCGCGCATTGCGCCATTCTTTGCCATAGGCGAAGCTTTTAAAGCGGTTTCCTTCAAATTATGCCCGCGCCAGCGCCGATCGCAGTGCACCTCCACGCGTCCATTACGGGCATAATCACGCATAATCACGGCCGTTACCGCCGTCGCAATAAACTTTCCGCCCGTTGCACTCCGGCGAACTTCGCGCGGCCGTTACCCCCTCCCGACCTATAAAGAGGTGCCCGAGGTCCCTCTACCCACACCGCCACCCCGAGCCTCGGGCGCTTAATCCGCCCGAAGGTCCCCTGCGCCGATTTCCCTCCGCGGCTCAAGCAACTCCGGCGAGCAATCGCCGCCGGCTCGAGCCCCCTCGCCCCTCGCCGACACCTCCCCGGCCTTGCTGGTGCCCAGGCGACCCTCGGCGACCACCTCCCGAACACGTGCACCACCGGAGCTACTCCGCGCCGTGAAGGCTTCTCCGACCGCCGCCCCTCTCGCGGTTTCCCTCTCCGGTCATCCTCGGCCTCCGTGCAAAGTGCAAGCGCACTCCCGCGTTCTCCTCGTCGTTTTGGTACCCTCGGCGGCGCGCCTCACCGAACTCGGCGACCATCGAACCCGCGCGCCGCCGTCGCCGGCGAGCCACGTCGGCCGTCGGGCGGTAGCGGCGGCGTGGCAGCAGTGGCGGCGGATCGGCGCCACGCCGCCGCGCGCCGCCCGCCGCCGCCCCTCGCCACCTCGCGCGCGCGCATGCGTCGGCATAAAGCGTGGCGTGGCGCCACGCGGCGACCACGCGCGGCCCGTGGCGCCACGTCAGCGCCACCCCGCTCCCCCGCGCGCTGCCACCTCACCCTTCCCTCGGGTCCATGGACTCGGTCCATGACACCCGGGCCCCACCTGTCAGCCTCTGCCCGAATATATTAATCCTAGGGCTGACGTCATAATCTATAATTTCCTTTAGAAAAATAATTCGTGCTGACGTCATAAATCCTTTTCGGTTTAAAAATAAATCCAGAAAATACCCTTTTTCTTTTATTTTGAATTCAAACTTTGGAAGGCTATAACTTTTGCATTTTAACTCCAAATTGACCCATTCAAATTTCTAAATTTTTCTAAAATCATGATCTATCCATTTCTGGAATAATTTTGAAATTTTGAAACTTATTTAAATTTGATTTGAATATATTTTGTAATTCCAAGTTTTAAATTCAAATTAAAACTTCCAATTTCTTTTAAAAGCCTCATTTCCTTTTTAAAATTGTTGACCCACATCCAAAATTCAAATTCTGTCTCCCAAATTATTTGATAATTTTTGGAAGTTATTTGGATTCCATTTGAATTTTTGTTTTGAATTTGCTTTGAATTGATTTCTCGTTAGATATTGTGATTAGGAGAGTTTGAATTCGACGAATCGCAGCGGGACTTCGATCAAGGCAAGTTACACCTTTGACCATGTTGAACCTAATATTTTAAATTATTTATATTGTTTTCTTGTATATGCATGCGTATCTTTATTCAAATGTAATTCAAATTTGATTTGAATTTTAGATATACCCATGATCCTTTGTATATGGCCAATTTGAGTCTTGAATTCATATACCTTGTCACCTAGCTGAAAACTAGTTAGTACCATAGTATTGACTAGAAATTTTTATAGAAATGCTTAGCACGGCTTAGTATAATTTTAGGTGGGATCGATCTTTCACATGAAATGACGGACTTTGAAATTCGATATCTTGACTTGATAAGTCAAGGGTGGTTTCTGAAATTATTTAAAAATGAAAATAGAAAACATGTTTTGGACTTAGGCTAATGGTTAGGTGGTGGGTGCAGGTATGCCTCGTGTTTGGTGACACTGGTTGATTATCGTGTGCGGGGTATGTGGTTGAGCCTAAATCAACTTAAGGACCGTTTACGTGAATTATTTCTGAAGTCACTTCGTACTACCACAAGTCCGGTATGGGACGGACACAGCTAAGTAATTTGTGAAGTTCCAACTATAGTCTCGCTATAAATTTGAATGTGCGCGGCGTAGGTGTGGGAAGTCTCACATGGCACGAGAGGGCTCCAACTCGTGGATTCGAGTTGTGGTGAAACCTTAGTGGCGGCGTGATTATGTTGGCTATGAATCATCGAACAGCCTTGTCATGAACTCTCGCGCACACCTAAGGCGGTGTGTTGATCGCGTGGCTCAAGTGAGAGGAATGTCTTGTGGGTAAAGTTGTACACCTCTGCGAGTAACAAACTATCACGGATAGCCGTGTCCACGGTCATGGACATCTTGAGTAGAGTCTTCACAGATTAGACTTGAATTTTCATAAAACTTGGTTTTGGCAAACAAGCGTTGGATTTGGTAATGGTCGGGTGGATTCCGTGGATAGGTTAGTGTGGGTTGGAGCCTACACTAACGATATTACTGTTAAAAACAATGTTTCATATCTTGTATTTAAATTCAGCTTTTAGTACTTACGTTATTGTATTTAAATTCAAGTATTGCTTTCGCACATTACCTATTAAGCTTCCTTTGAAATCCCTTATGCATGCATCAAATCATTATATTTCTGGTGTAACTTGCGTAAGCATTTACTTGCTTACCTTGGGAGTACTTCGTACTCACCTTGCTAAATCTGTTGCCGGACTTGAGGCGACTACGGCGGTGAGGACTACTTCAATGAGTAGGATCGTCTTCTGATCATTCGCTGTGGGAGGTGGATGGGTGTCTTTGCCACCTTTACTTTATTTCCATTTGTTTTGTTTACTTTGTTGGCCTAGTGCCTTATTGTAAGACTTGGCCTTAAGCCGTATTTTCGTTTAATAATATCTCGTGGTTATTTTTGCATGATATACATTCTTGTGAAACTTTGTGTGCACTAGCTTTTCACAGGATAGTGCGATTTACCTGAGAGGGCTCGGAGTTGTTGTCCTGCGTGGTTGCGATGGGTTTTGATGGGACGCCGACTACGCCGCGCCGATGACCTCAAGAAGCACCTTGCAAGCCTACCCACACCGTAGCCCCGCACGAGGCTCCCCTTTACTTTACCTTGCCGCTCCGCGACAGCGTCGCGCCGTTCTCATTTTCGAGGAGGGCGTCCGCCAACGCCCAGTCTACTTTGTCTCTGAAGCCCTCCATGGCGCCAAGACGCGGTACACGGAGCTTGAGAAATTGGCTTATATCTTACTCATGGCCTCGAGAAAGCTCCAGCATTACTCCTCGCCCATCCACCCTGCTGCCGTCTCTCTCTCTCGGCGGAGATGTTGCACAATAAAGAGGCCACGGACGCATCGGCAAGTGGGGCAGCCAAATCTCGCCTTTTTCCCGACATATGCCCGCAAGACGGCAATCAAGTCCCAAATCCTTGCGGATTTCTCGCGAGTGGACTCAATGTCCAAAGACACCGAGCAGCCCGAGGACCGGTATGGGCGCCGACACCGACGGCGCGGGCGTGGGGGCGGTGGTCACTACCCCGGAGCGACGCCGCTTGTTATACTCGGCGAGCCTCGCATTTCTGCCACCAACAATACCGTGGAGTACGAGCGCTACTCTTCGCCTAGCAAATCTCAAAGCCCCGGGCGCGGCGAGTCCTCGTCCGCATTGCACTCCAAGCCTGGTGGCGGGCGGTCGACAAGTCTTACTGTGCCAAGGACTCGACTGCCAAGTACTTTGGCGGCCGTGCGAGCCAAGGAGCGGCATTTCTGGGTGTCACGGCCAAGGCTATCCCCGTGCGTAAAATGAGCAAGCGGACATTCTTGCCAAGGCCACCCGCCAGACTCCCCACCCCGGCGCATTCACGCAGCGCCATCGCGCAGACAATCGCGACCCGGCCCTAGTCCACCGGATCACCCATCCAGGCGATCGGCGAGAACCACCACGCCTTCTTACAGGCATCACCGAGCCGACGACCCGCCGACCTTCGCCGCCTACGCACCGCGCGCTACCGCTTCCTTCCTCGACCGAGTGCTCTACAAAAAGGAGTTGCGGCACCACTCCTACGGTGCCTCTCATGCGAAGAAGGACAGCACCTCTCGCAGAATCCACGCGGGCCTTTGCGGCTCGTGATCCGCACCCGATCGCTCGTCGGCAAGGCATTCAGCAGACTTTGATGGCCAACGCCGCCATCGATGCCCAAGAATCGGTGCACGGTGCCAAGGCTGCAATGGATGGGGCGGTAATTATAGACCCCACCCGCCTTAACCCCATCCTCCCGTGATGGCCGTTGGCGCGTGGGGCATCGATGTGGTCGGACTCGACGTGGATGGTATTCCCACGCACTTGCCGGCGTCCACATACAACGGCGCACGGACCCCTGAGGTGCCGCGCAACCCGGCGCAAGCCGCGGCGAGCCGCACGGACGGGTGGCCGCGAGTACAGGAGCGCAGGCGCCGGAGCTCAACGTGGCGCCGCGCCGCGCTTCGCATGCCGATCAAGCAGCGGCACAGAGCTCGATGGCAGCCGCCCACAGCAGGGCCGAGCAACCAAACGCTCGAAAAGCGCCTGCGGACCTGCACCCTCAAGACGGAGCGCCTGTGGCTCCCGCGAGCCTGCCGCCCCTGCTAAAGGAGCCGCGCCGCCCGGCGCGAGCGTGGCTCCTGCAAGACCACAAGCCGGCCCCCTCCTCCTTTCCTCACCCCAAGCGCCCACTAGCTAGGGGAGGAGACGGGGAGAGAATGTGCTCAGACGGACAGCAGGGCGGATGAAGCTCGCCACGCGCTATAACAGATCTACTTCGAAGTTAGGAGCGACCGGATGAAGTACAAGTGAATTACCCACTACCCCGCACCACCCGCGGCTCTTCGGCGCGCGTGGGGGAAACACATCATGGCGGGCGCATCCCCACAGAGGCAGACACCGGCCGCTGATCGCCTAGGTGGCATCAGCCCATATCTGAACCCCTACGCTATTGAGCGAGTTGGAACAAAATGAGTATGGGGTGCGGCGTATGGAAGGCGAGTGCCGCTCCATTTGGCCACCCGCCTTTTAAAGAGCCCTGTGGGCAAGACCACGGCAAGATAATCGAAGAGTCCCATCGACGCCTGGGCACGTGTGCGGCAAGGCTGCCCCATTCCACGCGCCCCCATCTTGCGGGCCCTGAGCGAGGTACGACGGCCAAAAGACACCTCCATTGCAGCTGTATCGCACCATGTGCGGACCTCGCCGATCCCCGCTCAATTGCCTCATCGGCGCTCGAAAATATAGCTAAACAAAGGCACCCGTGAGGTCCTCCATTGACCACTAGGGACGTGGACCACGAGGCTAGGCCCCAATCCCTCGGTGAACCCCGCCCCGCCCAACGCAAGCATCTACATCGACTGCTGTGCCAGCTCACCGCCACCACTCGAGGGTAGGGACGGGCGCCACGCCACTACATCGACTAAAGCGCCACCCACTGCCACCACCGGAGGGTAGGGGCGGAGCGCCGCGCGCTCTAACGACCAAGGCGCCACTCGCCGCCACCACTCGAGGGCACGGGATGGAGCGCGCGCCTACATCGACTAAGGCACCAGCCCGCCGCCACCACTTCGGAGGGTAGGGACTGAGCGCTCGCGCCACTACATCGACTAAGGCGCCAGGCTCGCTGCCACCACCGAGGGTAGGGGATTGAGCGCCGCGTCTACATCGACTAAGGCGCCACCCGCCGCCACCACCCGGTAGGGTAGGGCGCTCGAGCGCCGTCTCTTATCGACTAAAGCGCCACCCGCCACCACTCTCGAGGGTAGGGGACAGAGCGCCACGCCACTACATCGACCAAGCGCCAGCTCACGCCACCACTCGAGGGTAGGGGCGAGCGCCGCGCGTCTACATCGACTAAGGCGCCCGGCTCCGCCGCCACCACTGGAGGGTATGGGACGGAGCGCTCGCGACGTCACAACAGCCTACGCCCCACCTCCACCTCTACCTAGGCGTCGCCCCAACCAAAGAAACTCCACCACGAAGAAGAAGCAGCGACGCATCCATAAACAGCAGAAGGATGAATTCCCGACCGCCCACCACATATCGCTATATTTTACAAAACCCGCTGGCCGGCACTACTCGTCTCAAGCCATTGGACGCACCCTTCCCGCCAAATTTCGTCACGAGGGTCGATTCGCCGTGGTCAAGGAGAGTTCGCCCGCCACCGCGGACGTAAGCGCGCCGAAGTTACAACGCCGTAAACCAGCGAGCAGTCCCCATCAAGCACCGCCGCGCAGAAAGTGGCAAGATCGATCAACAAAGCAAAGCGGTTTGCAATTCATTCGCGCATGGCGACGTAGGTTACAACACACACCAAGCGTGCAAGAGCCCGAGTCACACTCGCTTGGGCCGCTGGTCCCGCCATCATCGTGCCTCGTGAACTTCATCAAGCCACCGCCAAGGTTCCTCGCCATACATGTTCGGGCCGCAGCTCCACCTTCACGCGCCTCCCGATGTACTCCCGCATCCACTGCGTGAAAACCGAACATGGTTGCAACGGCGACGCACGCGGCGCCGACATTACCCGGCTCGGCGAGCATCTTCAGTTGTGGGTCGCCCAATTCATCAACATGGCGGCAGCCCCGGTGCTCGAGAAGAGTGCATACCAGGCAGGCAGTCACGTAGGAGCAGTGGTTGCCAAAGGACGTCGAGTCGGGCCGAAGCGAGATCGCCGCTCGCAACCGTTGAGAGTCCGAGGAAGCTCTTCGGATCCAAAGGAGCGGGGAGGCACCTCGGCAACAAGATTCTCAAGGGCACCTTCCAGGGCCAGCATAGCCTCCCATGCCGTTGCCGAAGCGGCACCCAGCGCCTCATCCCGCTCCCTCAGAGCTGCAGTGAGGCGGCCGTTCTCTTCCTCCAGGGAGGCAACCTACTAGAGCAGCCCATCATGCTCCACCACCACCGCCTGCCGCGTCGATGCCACACGCTCCGTGGCATATGAGACAGCTACTGCGCGTTCCACTTCCAGCAGTCGCACGCGGTCATCCTTAGCGGAGTGTGCCTCCTCAGATGCACGAAGGGCCCCTTCGGCAGCGCGCAGCTGGCCTTCCAAGGCCTCTTGTTCCTGCGCATGGGCCGCCTGTAGCGCCCGGCTGAGGGCGAAGGTCTACACAAGGAAGCAATCAGTACACCTCCAAGAAGGCCACAGGCTGCTCGGGGTCAGGCACTTACCCTCAGTTGAGAGACCTCGAGCACCCCTTCAATCAAGTCGGCCCGCCGACCGCAGCGCCGTGATCTAAGCTCGCGTCGACATCATCGACGGCCCTCGCCGAGGAACGAAGTCTCGCAGACATCGGGCGCTTCCGCAGAATAACCTCGTGGCGCCAGACGCCTCCCAACAAGCCACCTTCGGGCCCGCAGCCGCCTGCGTGCTCGGGAAACAACGCTGGCCGCCAAGGCACATCAAGGTCAGCTCATTAATATCTAGCAGTCACGCCAAGGAAGGTCTACTTCAACCCCGCCCGAATCCACGAGGACCTTTGCATCTCGCCCACCTCGCCAACCGGGGAATCTCGTGTCGGAGCTCGGCCCATCAAGCCCTCGCCGCTAGCAGCGCGCAGACTCGACCGGGCCGCGAGGGCACCGACGCGATTCTGTCTCTCCGAGTCGAGTCCCATAGGCCCCGGCCCGCTCGCTACAACAAAACCCCACCCGACCGGCGCGCGATCGGTGTGCGGGTCGCCGCCGGGAGCGTGAAGGCGGTCCCGCGATCGGAAACCGCCGCAAAGGAGGTCCCATGGCGCGAGCAATGGCTCCGCCCCAACATCCTCCGCGAGCAATGGCTCGCCCAACATCCTCCGTGAGTAATGGCTCCGCCCCAACACCGGCCGGGTGGCGATGCGGCACTCACTTACCTCCAACTCGCATGCTCCACCAAACGGAACCCGCCTCGCCATAACCCCTCCCGCGGCATTCTCGCCGAGGTGGGCTGGGATCGGAACAACGCGCTGGCACCCTAATACCCAAGGCCTCGCACACGCTGCTCAACCGCCTCTGCACCGCTCCGCGATCGTGGCCACGCAGGTGTGCTCACCGCTATGTACGCCCAAGGAACGCACTCACCGCACGCCCGCGTCCCCAAATAAATACCCGCGAATGGCACCGGGCACATTGTAAAACAACGACCTCGACGAGCACCACACGAAACAAACTTCAACACAACTTACGTGGGACCGAGGGCCTGGCAACAAGACACGGAGGATGGACGTTGTCACATCAAGCCCCGGGAGCAGCGCCACCGCAGCAAGCGGTGCTACGCCATACATGACGCACTCCCGAGGTCACGCATGTTGAAGCGGCGTGATCCCAACAAGTCTCCGCGGTTACCCACTCGCCATCGGCATCTAGGGGCGATCGGCATGGCGCTAATCGCCACCGTCGCCCCGAGCACTCAAGGCCGTTACGCCGCCATGCGGTGATAAAACCACCGCTGCGGTTCAATCGGACCCCACTCGCCCAACTCGACTGCTGGAAATATCTTCCGCGCTGCGCGGCAGTGGCGAGATCGACGTTGCCGGCGGGCGGCCCCGCGCCCCGATCCTCCACCGCGCATCGGACATCATGAAGAAACGCGAGCAGTGATGCGGTCGGCCAGCACGCCTCCGTACGCGTAGCCCAACTATACACGGCAAGCCGGGCAATCACATTCGGCGTTACCTGCGCCAACTCAAGTCCAAAGGCCCGCAGGATGTCCCCGACAAGCCTGGCGGCCGGGATGCGTAAGAGATAAGAGATGGGGACGCGCGGTTGGGAGATAGAGGACAAGGCGATGAAAAGGCAAGTGGCCTAATGCAAGGGGTACTTAATACCCCTCTGCCCCCCACGCCATTGATAAGCATAATCGCTAGGAGGCGAACCGCCACATCCTCACGATCACCGCTGCATCAAAGACACCCACCGTGCACGGAGCCCGCCAAGCGGGCGGTCACACGCAGGCCCGGCAGGCACGACGCGCTAATCGTGCCTCGCCGCGTGTTTGCTTGGCGCTTAGGCGATAACCGCGGCATCTCCGCCGCGGCAGTGCGATCGCCGCCCCGCATCGACACGCACCCACGTGAGACCTCCCGCACGTCCAGAAGCGCAATCGCCAGAGGAAGCCGACGCAGCCTGGCCGCTCACATGCGTACGGCACACCCACGAGGCTGCACGTGCGCGCATGGCTGCGCCGGCCAGGTCTCCACCCGCGCAGGCCACATGCGACACCGCCAATGGCCCGCCAACCCGCCTTTCGTGAAGCCTTCGTCTCAGCGGAACGACTCCGACTCCGCCCTCGATGCCATTTTCGTCGCCATGGCGCAGCCACGCCTCCACAAGCTGCGCCACAAGGGCGCCCCTTCTGCTCCAATGGCTCGGGACAACCCCGGAGCTTCCTGCACACTATGTAATATCCTGAACGTCGTTTCGGTGTCAGTTTTTAAATTAATCGCGGAGTCGCCCGGATTTTCAGTAAATCACGGGAGGTAAAAATAAATTCTTCAGAATAGTCAAAAATAATAAAAAGAGAATTAAAATAATTAATTAAGAGATTTTGGGTTGTCTAGAGGGGTGGGCCAGCCACTTTGGGCCCGCTAGCCTAAACGGGGCCCGTACCCCCTCCCAAACCCTAGCACCCCTTTATAAACCCCTTGGGGAGCCCTCCCTCCCCTTTTTACCACCCCAAGCTGCCACCCCCCTGCCTCCTTGCACCTCCCCTCTACCCAAGTGCTGCTGCAAGGAGATGAAGGAGAAGAAGGAAGAAGGGAAGAGGAAGGAGAGGAAGAGAGGGAAGGAGAAGAAGGGAAGGAGAAGGAGAGGAAGAAGAGGGTGATCCCAATCCCCTAGGTAATTCTTCCTCATCTCAATCTCTCTGTTTTATGCTGAATTTAGGGTTCTTAGCCCCAGTTTTGAAGGGATTAGCAATTTAGAGAACCCCGATTAGAGAATCCCGATTGGCTGTCTGTAGATCAAATCGCGTGATATTACTGTTCATGCGGTTTCGACCCCTAAAACGATTTTTTCCGAGGGTCTCCCCAAAAGGAAAAACGTAGAGGATGAGGATGCGCATTTACTATTTTTTTTCCAGATTTTTTGACCACGTAATTTAGGCGTACCAGGGTCTAGAATCGCGCTATCCGTCAGGGGTGCAGTCAGGGACAGACTGCTGTTCAGATGGAAATTAGTGGTAGAAGATGAATTTTAAATTTTTGGCCACCATTGAGAAAGTTGTAGGGAAATCAGCAGTCTAGCTTCTGTAAAAGAACCAGAATTTTTAGATCCTTGATCTGTTCTGGGGACGCATTACAAGTCAGCTGTCCAGACTTTCAGAACAGAGGACGTCCTCTGTTTTGTACATTAGATATCACCTTGTTAATGACAAGATAAAAATATGTGATCTACATGAAAAGTGTAGGTATTTAAGTGAGGAATCCAGATATATATCTTTTGCTGTTATCAGTTTTATATTTTTAAAGATAAGAAAATGTTAAGTAGCACCGCTGCAGTGGAAATATTGTAGAACCGTTACGCGGGGAAGGATGTTGTGGGGTTTAGGGTTTTGGCGACACTTTTCTTTGAGTGTCGTGAATGTATGGCTATGTATTGTGCTGAGAGGTACCTTTTTGGATAGGCGGATTTGCTTCTGATCGAGCGTGATCTCGTCGCCTCGTCGGTAGAGGCAAGTAAATGTAGCGGATGTGCTACCGTTTAACTCGTTATTCTTACTACTTGCAATATGCATGATTTACGTAATGTTAAATGAAATGCCATGATTACATGTTTTCTAAAGAAGAATGTGGTAGCAAGATATTAATCAATTGCCATGTTTGGATGAGTTTTGGTAGTATTGTGGTAATTTACTTAATAAGCTAATTGTGGTATATGAAAGTAAATGCATCGTAGTTATGATGATGTTTCCTTATTGTTAAATTCATGAGAATCATATTGATGCCCTTGAAGTGGGTATTATTGTGGCTTTAGTGGTAGTATTCTTAATGAATACTTGTAGTCGTATTGTGGTCTTTGTGGTAGAATACACTATAGATCGATTGATTTTGATCTTGGTGAACCGATGGTGGAATATGTGGTTAACCTTCGTGGTTAAATTCTTGTGGTTTATAATTATCATATCATTCATAACATGTCATGACATTGCATTGTAGATGTCGCCGCTTATAGCCGTGACCGTACCGGTACAGCATCGTGCATTGCCGTAGCACGATGTACACTTTTACCTTGTTGGGTAAAGGTGCAGTGGAGCATAGCATGCATATGCATTGCATTGTGGAAAGATCATTTGCATCCTTATGCAATATATTGTGGTGAAGTTATTTTACAAACAACTGCAACTTCATAGTTGTAATGTGAAATTGGCTCATGAGAGCCACTTGTGTATGAGGAAAGTGTTTGTGGTTGTAGATTGTGGTTCATCCCTTGTGGTACGATAGGGGGTTGTGATTGTGGCATGAGATTCTTTTCTCTTGTGGTAAGTGGTGATAGCAGTTGTGGACACGAGGAATAATAAGGTTAGTGAGGTAAATTGTGTTAATGCTTTATTGTCATTGGTAGTGGTGGTGGTGGATGATATGAAGTAGTTAATCAATATTCATTTGCTAATGTTTTACTATTGCTGGTAGTAAATATGGTTGATGCAATAATTGTGGTCGGTTGGGAAATGGATATTGATGCTTAGTATCATTGTAGTTTAATTAGTTTGTTAATGAATATGGATGCACATTGTAGATGTGGACATGTGAATATTTTAATGATGTTGTATATTTGTTTGTAGTCTGAATAGCCTGTTGAACAGTTTACTTACTAAGATTTTTATCTCACCCTTGTTTTTCCCCCCTACAGGTGATTCCTGAGCATTCATGGGATGGGTAGAGCAGCACCACAATAATGCACTTGTTTCATCAATTCATGCTGTAATAAAGTCGATAGATTTCTAGCCAAATGTCTATCTATCCATAGATGGTTGTTTTATTTAATAATAATGATCTTGTAAACTATTCTTGATTTAATCCGCTAGAGGTTGTTATTGAACTTGTTACCATTATCTTATTTCCCTTAGTTGTTTATGCTTCCGCTTAATGCTTCATGTCTAGAAATTGTTGCCGAAATAAATTATCTTGAAATTTTTTGGCTAGCTGTATAGTGGTTTAGTGGCATCCCAGGGTGATGTGGATCCTGGGGTGTTACAGTTGGTATCAGAGCGGGCTTTAGGTTCGTGGTAATTAAATTATTAAATTGACACACTGGTGCACTACTGGATGGGATGGGTCAAGCATTGCATTTATGCTTTTAACATGTTGTGTTGATGATTTATGTTATGAGATAATCTTGTATGATTATGACTTGTTTCTATGACTGCTATGAGTGAAGATAGCTCTTGATAAGAAATAGAGGTTGTAGCTGTTGCCTTGGGCATTGATAATTTATACCACCATTCGTGGTATGGGGATAGTTGTGTAGTTACCTCTGTAACTTAGTTGCGTATGTCGAGGTGAGATTCTTAGAAAAGGTGTTATTCCCTTAGAGTTGATTTTGCCAACTCTTGGCCTATTGCGGTTAATAAGTTTTCTCTCGGGCTAGCGGTTCAATGCAATTGTTGGGTGTCAGTAGGCCTCTAATTGTTCTTGAGACCAAATATTACTTCTTTCTGTTGGATGAGTTGCTTTTGCTGCTCATGAGCGTTGTTAATTGATGAGATTGGTTTTTCGTGTTGTTCTATTTTTCTTACTGGAAAATGTGACTCATTAATTCGTTGATATTTTGAAAAGAAATCGAAGTTTTATGTTGGAAGTTCGTTAACTTGTGGAAGTATTGGCTCTATGCATCTCTTTTGAGTTATTTTGGTTATTGAATTTGAATCCTCTCTTTTCTAAAGGGAAGTGTTAAAACCCTTTGTGATATTTTGTTGTATCTAAATAGGAGTTGGCAATTATGTAAATCATTGATAACCTATGAATTATCAAGTTGAGATGCTAGCGTGGTACATGATTAATTTCTACCAATATCCTTAGAAGTGAGGTTGATTAATATGATGTTGGTCTGTTGTAGTTTCTTGAAGAAATATGATTAAGAATTGTCTATACATGCTTAGAACTCATGCAGTTATTGAGGAATAAAAAAAGGGGGTTTGATTGTTGTGGTTGTTTAAATTTCCAACTTGTTGGATAGATTGGATTGATTGATCTAAGTAATTAATCTGACCACTAGGAATGGTTCTTAATAATATTAACTTTTAGTATGTCCTCTCTTTATATACTTGATGAGCACACACAACCGTTAAATTCATGTAACTTTTGCTATGCTAAATTGTTGAAATATGTATAAAGAATTAGATGAATGTTGATGTATTGAATTGTGAAATCTTGTCTTATAAAGCTGGTATTATTGATGTTTAAAGTTATTTTATTCTAATTTCTGAACATAAGGTGGAATATTGAATTTGTGCTCATAATTGTTTTTACGATTGCAAAACAGCGATAGGATCATTAATGCTATGATGATGAAAAATTAATAATCAAATTATTGACAGTAATGACTGGAGTGCAATCAATTTGTGCTAAATTAGAAGTTGAGCATTGGTAAAAGCTAGATGTATAAAATCTAATAAGAGTTTTATACTAGCATGTTTGCGAGGATATCATGTTCTAATATCATCTTGGTAAAGAGCTTTGTTTTAATATGGTGGCTTATGCTCTAGGTTTTTCCTAGATTAAGTAGTTGGAACCTTATTTAGATAATAAGAACATGATGACGTTATTTATGGTGTTCCTTTTGGAAAAATATGGAACAAGAGGATATGATGATTCTTGTAAGGAATGTTTTATCTTGTTGTTAATACAATTGATAGCATATAGTTGTGCTTATGGTGTTGAATGCTTTACAAATGAAGGAATTTGTTAGATCCATGTTACTAATTGAATTAAAGGATTGAGTTTCGCAGTTGGGGTCTTCTTTTGGACCTTATGACTTATTTGGTAGCCGAAAATTATTTTGAGCAATGCGGCGTGATGAATGCTTTTATTGGTTTTAACTAAACCATGTGTTGTGGTCTTCAAGTGTTCTTTGCTGGAATTGGCGGGATGCTGTTATCAAAGAAAAAATGTTTCTTATTGAAAGAAAAGTTTTACTAGAAGTATTTGAGGTACAGATGATCTCATCTTGTGTTTTCCAACCTTATTGCTATTGGTTTTCTCTCTTGTTCTGTTGGCTACTGTAAATGATAGCGATTTTATGTATGCTGGAATTTATTTCTTCTTACCTCTTCTTTTAAGAACATGGTAATTGTTGTGGGTTGCGAAGCCTTTTTGTTGCGTGATGGCAACTGGATAGTGGTGATCTAGTAGATGTTTTTTTTATGGGAGCCTTAAATATCACGATGTTTATAGTACATTGGATGATATACTGTTTTCGTGGAATAATCCTTAGGAAGGATTTGATTTAAATAGAATATTTGTCTTGGAGTCAAATAATTTGTTGATGTTAAGAATTGAGCGTATGTTAACTGTGGGATAGTAAGGTTTTCACCTGAGGATTTCCCTATCTTATACGGGAAGTTTGTTGTAGGAGTCTTGAAAGCTAAGTCTGGGTTTTACCTTTTGTTATGCTAGGACCTTAGAGGCCCTGTGTTGCTGTGTAGGAATAGTGGATCAGAGTGGAATCCAAATAGTATGATGATCGGGATAGCATCCTTGAGGTGCAGTAAGGGAGTATGTGTGGGTGTGATAAGAATTTCGAATTTGTTATCCTTAATGGACTGAGGTGCGTTGGGAATTATTTGTGAAAATAATTCTGTTGGTCGAGGTCTTGGCTAGAGTATGATTTGTGGGGGCAGTAGAGTCTATCCACAATAGTGTAGATGGTGTACTCAGTTGAGCTAATTGTTGAGGTGGCCAAGTTGAGATAAATGAGTTGGTGTGTTGGGCGATGAGTTGGAAATACTCTGTTCAAGAAAGTTAAAATTTTGAAAGGAGATAGATTGGAAAATTAATGGTATCTCGAGTAGTAAAATGCTCGCTTGATTCTCATTTATGCTGTGTGTTTTGGCAGAGGTCATCTGCAAATTGAGTTGTTTATTGTTGAGGCGTAGTCTTTTCCAGTTGGGGAAAGAAAATGATTATTTTGGTCTATCGAGTGATTTTCACTCTTAGCTTATGTGGTGTGGTTTCTCCAATTGTCTACTTGGAGAGTGGAAAATATTTTTTGGTGAATCCTTTGGTTTGAATCGTGGTACTTTGAAGGAAAGCTGTTTACTGGTATGTTGCTTGAGAATCCTTTATTCTCCTTTTGTTGGGTTCGCTTTGTAAAAGATATTGTTTGTGCTTCAAGTAAAATGATATGAGTGGAATCTGTGGTCAAATTCTTTTAAAGGGGTACAATATATTATCCCGATTATTATAAATAGAGAAAAAAAGTTCTAAGAAGGAGGATGGTATTAGAAAGTGGTTCAATTGTTGTCGTAGAAATTTTTTTCGAAAATGGCAGGACTTGTTGGCTGCTCAGAGCTGGCCTAAGTGTTATATGGATGTTCGGCTTAGACCAACGTGAATCGTGGACTCGCCAGATTGGCCGTGAGGAAGAGAGCCATCAAGCATGTGAAGGCCCTCTGGACGAACCAGTCCGAGTGGGAGGCGACGTGGAAACTTGAAGACCCGATGCATAAGAAGAGCCCCAGCTCTTCGAGGCGAAATAGTACCCATAGTTGTGATTCCCTTGGGATTTTCTATCCTTTGGTTGTTCTTTCCTTGATTATTCATCAGTCTCGTAGGTTGAGGAGTTAGATTCGAGGACGAATCCTTTTTAGGTGGGGAGAATGTAATATCCTCGAACGCTGCTTGGTGTCGCTTTTTAAATTAATCATGAGTCGCCAGATTTTCAGTAAATCACGGGAGGTAAAAATAAAATCTTCGGAATAGTCAAAAATAATAAAAAGAGAATTAAAATAATTAATTAAGAGATTTTGGGTTGTCCGGAGGGGTGGGCCAGCCACTTTGGGCCTGCTAGCCCAAACGGGGACCCGTACCCCCTCCCAAACCCTAGCACCCCCTTTATAAACCCCTTGGGGAGCCCTCCTCCCTTTTTCCCACCCCAAGCTGCCACCCCCCTGCCTCCTTGCACCTCCCCTCTGCCCAAGTGCTGCTGCAAGGAGATGAAGGAGAAGAAGGAAGAAGGGAAGAGGAAGGAGAGGAAGAGAGGGAAGGAGAAGAAGGGAAGGAGAAGGAGAGGAAGAAGAGGGTGATCCCAATCCCCTAGGTAATTCTTTCTCATCTCAATCTCTCTGTTTTATGCTGAATTTAGGGTTCTTAGCCCCAGTTTTGAAGGGATTCGCAATTTAGAGAACCCCGATTAGAGAATCCCGATTGGCTGTCTGTAGATCAAATCGCGTGATATTACTGTTCATACAGTTTTGACCCCTAAAACGATTTTTCCCGAGGGTCTCCCTAAAAGGAAAAACGTAGAGGACGAGGATACGCATTTACTTTTTTTTCCAGATTTTTTGGCCACGTAATTTAGGCGTACCAGGGTCTGGAATCGCGCTATCCGTCAGGGGTGCAGTCAGGTATAGACTGCTGTTCAGATGGGAATTAGTGGTAGAAGATGAATTTTAAATTTTTGGCCACCATTGAGAAAGTTGTAGGGAATTCAGCAATCTAGCTGCTGTAAAAGAACTAGAATTTTTAGAGCCTTGATCTGTTCTGGGGATGCATTACAAGTCAGCTGTCCAGACTTTCAGAACAGAGGACGTCCTCTGTTTTGTACATTAGATATCACCTTGTTAATGATAAGATAAAAATATGTGATCTACATGAAAAGTGTAGGTATTTAAGTGAGGAATCCAGATATATATCTTTTGCTGTGATTAGTTTCATATTTTTAAAGATAAGAAAATGTTAAGCAGCACCGCTGCAGTGGGAATATTGTAGAACCGTTACGCGGGGAAGGATGTTGTGGGGTTTAGGGTTTTGGCGACACTTTTCTTTGAGAGTCATGAATGTATGGCTATGTATTGTGCTGAGAGGTACCTTTTTGGACAGGTGGATTTGCTTCTGATCGAGCGTGATCTCGTCGGCTCGTCGGTAGAGGCAAGTAAACGTAGCGGATGTACTACCGTTTAACTCGTTATTCTTACTACTTGCAATATGCATGATTTACGTAATGTTAAATGATATGCCATGATTACATGTTTTCTAAAGAAGAATGTGGTAGTAAGATATTAATCAATTTCCATGTTTGGATGAGTTTTGGTAGTATTGTGGTAATTTGCTTAATAAGCTAATTGTGGTATATGAAAGTAAATGCATCGTAGTTATGATGATGTTTCCTTATTGTTAAATTCATGAGAATCATATTGATGCCCTTGAAGTGGGTATTATTGTGGCTTTAGTGGTAGTATTCTTAATGAATACTTGTGGTCGTATTGTGGTCTTTGTGGTAGAATACACTATAGATCGATTGATTTTGATCTTGGTGAACCGATGGTGGAATATGTGGTTAACCTTCGTGGTTAAATTCTTGTGGTTTATAATTATCATATCATTCATAACATATCATGACATTGTATTGTGGATGTCGCCGCTTATAGCCGTGACCGTACCGGTACAGTATCGTGCATTGCCGTAGCACGATGTACACTTTTACCTTGTTGGGTAAAGGTGCAGTGGAGCATAGCATGCATATGCATTGCATTGTGGAAAGATCATTTGCATCCTTATGCAATATATTGTGGTGAAGTTATTTTACAAACAACTGCAACTTCATAGTTGTAATGTGAAATTGGCTCATGAGAGCCACTTGTGTATGAGGAAAGTGTCTGTGGTTGTAGATTGTGGTTCATCCCTTGTGGTACGATAGGGGGTTGTGATTGTGGCATGAGATTCTTTTCTCTTGTGGTAAGTGGTAAGTGGTGATGGATTGTGGCATGTGATTGTAGAGCAGCACCACAATAATGCACTTATTTCATCAATTCATGCTGTAATAAAGTCGATGGATTTCTAGCCAAATGCCTATCTATCCATAGATGGTTGTTTTATTTAATAATGATGATCTTGTAAATTATTCTTGATTTAATCCGCTAAAGGTTGTTATTGAATTTGTTACCAATATCTTATTTCCCTTAGTTGTTTATGCTTCCGCTTAATGCTTCATGTCTAGAAATTGTTGCCGAAATAAATTATCTTGAAATTTTTTGGTTAGCTGTAGAGTGGTTTAGTGGCATCCCAGGGTGATGTGGATCCTGGGGTGTTACACACTATAC
Source organism: Melocanna baccifera (assembly GCA_036346265.1). Classification (NCBI taxonomy): domain Eukaryota; kingdom Viridiplantae; phylum Streptophyta; class Magnoliopsida; order Poales; family Poaceae; genus Melocanna; species Melocanna baccifera. Next base: position 58,965 of record JAYEVJ010000273.1, read on the forward strand.
CTCTTCGATCTTACTACAACCGTTTTGCTATTCTAATATATCCCATGCCTTTCCACGGACGCCAGGTTGCAAAGAGCACCGACGCGGCAAGTCACTTGGTCGAAGCATGCGCTGGTCACGGCATGGCCAACCGGCGGCCGACGAGGCAACACGGGAAAAATGCGCACGCGGCGCACTCACCAGGATGCGGGACAACACAAGACACGTCGGAGTCGACCCCCCGTGCTGCCACCACACGTTCGTGGGCTGAAGAAGCATGACCGCCCCAACATGCATCGGTACCACGCCCCCACAAAGATATTGCTCCAAGCTCGGAGGCGATCTTGTTCTCATAAATAGGCGCCGGAATCGACAAAGCCCTATTTATGAGAACAAGACCATCGCAGAGCAAGGAAGCACGGCGCGCAGGTCTAGGAAGCACAGTGCTCCACCACGGCCATATATATACACTAGCTTTCCCATTAGGAAACGCAACCGACAGGAGTCGAACCGGCGCGATCGCTCGCGCGTGCGCGCGCCGTTTCAACTTGCCACCCCCACATATCCCTCCCACAACGACAAGATCCTCGCCTTCGTGGACCAGCTCAGCTACGCCTTCGGCGAGGTCTTCGCGCCCACAGAGCGGCTCAGCTCCGCCCTCGGCAAGGTTTTCGACCCCGCACGACAGTTGGAATCCACCCGTGCCCTCGCGAAGCCACAATGCGCGCCACATGCGAAGTCACCCACGCCCAATATCACACAAGTCACAGGCCGCAGGGACGGAGGGGGCCAAAGGGCTTAGCGGTATGGCTTCGGCCTGTGAAGCCCTTCACCATGAGAGGCTCCTGTTGTAGGGGTGGCCCCCACCTAAACCCAGCTAGCTTGTTGAGAACTATGTAATAAGGAAGGCTTCGGTGGCAAGCCACGGTGGTAAAGACACTCCCTAGGAGGGTACATGTATATATATGATATCGAGTCTTGGGAAAGACCTAAGAGAGGTCATTTGTTTACCTAACTCTCCACCACCATACTCTCTCTGTTTGGTCTGTAGCCACAACACTATTCATAAAAAGAACCACTACTACCAATTTTAACCAATTAAAACGAACCACCGTCTAGCATTACTAATTTGAAATAAACATCAATGAGAGAAATAAATCCATGACTAAGACTCCACAATTATTACAACATTAATCATAAGATGGTGTGCAATTGCGTTGTGCCACTCTACCCTTCCCATGCATGCTTAAGAATCACCTGGAAGGGGAAAAAAGCAAGAGTGAGATAAAAATCTCAGCAAACAAACTATTTAACAAGCTAATTAGAGTACAATAGTTTAAGATTCAACATTTAATTTCCACATTGACCTCAATTATAGCCTTAACCGCCATTACTACCAACAACCACAAAATATTAGCAATTATGACTCGATTGCCTACTTCATAACCACAACCACCACTACTTCTAACATCAATAAAGTATTAACATATTTTCCTCACTAACCTTTGAGAGACCATGTGGAGGTAACCCCGGTTGTGTGATGAGTAATTGACACGTGTCCTATAAAGTCTGAGTTTGTTCTGGGCATTTTTGTGCTAATTACCGATGCAAATATTTGATTATATCATTTTGTGCGGTGCTATGTAATGTGTTTTCTTGTCGGTGATGACTGCAGGACTTTGAGACGGAGTCGTGGCGAGACACGGGTGACCGGACTAGGCACAGGCGGTGCTGAGGTCAGAGCGGTCGGGATGTGTCGAAGACGACGAGGACTCGAAGTGGCTGCGAGGCATGCGCGGCAAGACACGAGGAAGCTTCCAGGAAGGTGCAGGAGGGGCATTTTGGTAAATGCGCAAGGCTGCACAAAAGGAAGCGGATTTTATTTGGAAATGATCCATTAGTGGAGAGGTGGTGTGACCTAATGGGTAAAATGATGTGTAAACCCATTAGTGGAGAGTTGGTGTGACCTAATGGGTAAAGAAGGCATGTAAACCCATTAGTGGAGAGTTGGTGTGACCTAATGGGTAAAGTAGGCTTGTAAAACCCATTAGTGGAGGCTATAAATAGAGGTGCTCTCTAGGTGGAGAAGTGCACTTGAGATAGAGAGAAAGAGAAATGGGTATGAGTATTAGGGTTTCCTAATGCTTGTGCTCTTGGGAGAGAAATATTTTTGCAAGTTCTAGGGTTCTATTCTCTCCTTGTGTGTGTTCTTAGATGAGACATTGAAGAGTGATGTAAACATTCATATGTTATATTAATCGTTCATCGCTCTTCGTCTCAATATGAAAGCTCTTGTTTTATCTCTCGTGCTATTTACTTGCTTTCCTTTTATTAATGTTCGTAGTTTAGTTGCTACTTTATATTTGCTTTGAACGGGGATTCATCTCAAAGCGCTTTGGCTAGTTATACCCGAGAGCAAATTTGATGTCTATTATGTCTCGCTAGTCCTTTAGCTTGGTTGAAGCGTTGCTATGAACTGGGATTTATCTCAAGATCTTTTGGTCAGTTCATTCCCATGAGCAACTTAATGATCTCAAAGTATACCTCTTATTTTAAGTTGAAGCTCTTTATCCCTTTCATTAATAGTAGCCAGGTTTCTTGTTTTATCTTAAGAGAGAAAGAGTGATTCATTTGGTAGTAGCAACTACGTGTATTCTTTTCTGTAGGCTTGCTCTCAAGGTTATTGTTGTTTTCGGCTTGTCTCCCTGCTGTTCCTTTCCTTTCCTTTTCTGTTCTTGTTTCGGCCAGCACAGCAGTATCTTGTCCTCCCTTCTGTTTCCAGCTGATAGAATATGTTTGATTATTTGTTCCCTGCTGTTCGGCTTCTGCAGCACCTATTGATTCAGTTTGTTGCTGTCATCTGTTGGCTGCCTAGTTGCTGATTTCCAGCCAGCTGCGTGTCTTTCTTTTGCTGTCTCAGGTAGCTGCCGCAGTCCATACCTTCTCCAGGCTGTTTTGAACAGCTTTGGGACAGCAAAACAACAGTTTTGGTCTCCTTCTTTTTCAGTTCTTTTGGCAGCAAAACAGCCTTATGTTGCAGCTTGTTCCCTCTTCTTTTTGGTGCAGATTTCTGCTGCTTTTTTCGTCAAGTTTCAGCCAGCAGGTTGTGTCTCTTTAATGCTGTTCGGCTAGGCTGCTGCTTGCTGTTTTGGACAGCAAAACTACTTTTGTTAGCTGTTCTCTGCACTTATTTCGGCTATCAGGCTGCACCATGTTAGACACTCATTCACTGCTATGTTAAACAGCAACTTGTGCTCATTTACAGTCTAATTTTTGGCCCCTGATCTTTGCTGTTTTCCTTTGGATTTAGGTGCAGTTTTCATTTTGTTTTTATGCTACATTTGCCTCTCTTTTTGGGTTTGCTTTTCAGTGTTCAAACTTTTAGTTAACATTTCATCCAAGTTAGTAGCAAGTAGTTTTTTTTTCTGTTTTCAGTTTTAGGACAGCAAGTATTTATTCTTTGGGATTCTAGTGAGTGTTTAATTTCTTGCTTCGTAGCTAGTATAGCTATCGGAGAAAAGAAAATTCGTGTGGCTTCATTGAGAAGGAGTAGGTGTGATTTTTGTGGATACTTTCGGGGTACTATTTTTAGAAGGCACCATTCACCCCCTCTGTTGCCGTTTCCGATCCTTCAACCTTATTCTTTCCCGCTACCACAACCGCTAACAACAGTTACCACAAGAGAAAATACCTCATGCCACAACCACATCCCCTACTATACCAAAAGGGGGTGAACCCCCATTCCACGACCACAGCCACATTGCTCATACCACGAGGGACTCTCGTGAGCCAATTCCACATAAAGTTAAGAAGTTGCATTTGTTTGCAAATCAATCATCTACAACACATTTGCATAAGTATGCAAATGATACATCTACAATAAAAATGCATATGAATGCATATGATCCATTTCACCCTTACCTAACAAGGTAAGAGTGTGCATCGTACTATGGCAATGTACGATGCTGTACTGATACGGTCGCAGCTATAAGCGGCAACATCCACAATGCAAATGTCATGACATGTTATGAATGATATGATAACCATAATCCACAAGAATTTAACCTCAAAGAACAACATCATATTCATCATGAATTTAACCACAAAGGACAACAACATATTCAATATGAATACCACCTTATTATCCACATATGATTCAATAAGGACATCACCTCATAATCCACATTTGGTTCATCAAGATCAAAATCAATCTACCTAAAGGTAGTACTACCACATAGGCCACAATTTATTCATTAATAATACCACCAACTAGCCCACAATATGATCATTAAGAGTACTACCACCTAGATCACAATATCCTCGTAAGGCATACTACCCCACAACCACTTTTATTTTATTAAGAACTATACCACATAACCACACATATTTCATCAAGGCATAACTAATTGATTGCTAAATTGCTACCACATAGACCATATTAAGGAAGTATGTAACCATGGAATAACATCTCAAATCAAGAAAATTAACTAGTGTGAATGTAGAATGATTAACGAGTTAAACAGTAGCATATCTACTATGTTTACTTGTCTCTACCGTTGAAGTGAAGCGCTCATGCCCGGTCAGGAGCGACGCCACCTGTCCAAAATTACCTCTCAGCACAAAACTACAGCAAGGTATTCGCAACTTAAGAAAATAAAGACGTCGCTAAAACCCCAAATCCGATAATCCCTATTCCGCTCGACGTTGAAGTGAAGCGCTCATGCCCGGTCAGGAGCGACGCCACCTGTCCAAAATTACCTCTCATCACAAAAATACAGCAAGGTATTTGCGACTTATGAAAATAAAGACGCCACTAAAACCCCAAATCCGATAATCCTTATTCCGCTCGATGATCCTACGCCCAGCCCACTGCTGCGGTGCTGTTTGTTATTTTTGTATCTTTAAAAACTATTAAGCCATTTACAACAAATGATATATTTCTGGAATTTACACTTAAATACCTTCACTTTCCAAGTAGATCACATATTTTTATTTTTCTACTAACATGGTGTAATTTAACACGCAAAACAGAGGACATACTCTGTTCTGGCAATCTGGACAGCTAGCTTCTATCTCACCCCAACTACAGTAAAAGCTCTAAAAATTATGATTTTTTTTATAGAAACTAGATATTCATATTCCCTACAACTTTCATTATTGGGAGGAAAAATATATAAATCATCTTCTACTCCAAATCTACATCCGAACAGCAATCTATCTCGGATTCCACCTCTGCCAGACAGCAGTCTTCCCAACCCTGCTGCGCCCAAACCCCATGGCCAAAAAATCTGAAAAAACTACAGGAGATAGATATTGAAGTTCTATATAATTTCCTTTTGGCCAAACCCACAGGAAAAATCATTTCACAGGTCTAACCTGTGCAAACAGCCGCGCTGCACAAATTAGACTACGCGCAGACAGCAGGAATTCCCTAATCGGTGAATCAAGTTGCTAATCCCCATCAATTCTCGTGCTAAGAACCCTAATTATAGCAAAAACAAAAGAGTTTGGGATGGGGGAAAAAATACCTAGGAGATCACTTGGGATCTCCCTTCTTCTCTTCTCCTCTTCCTCTTCCCCCCTTCATTCTCTTCCTCTTCTTCTTCTTCTTCTTGCCTTCTCCTTGCACCAATGGACAGCAGCTTTTTGCGGGAGAGAGGGAGGCACAGGGGGGAAGGGTGGTGTCCAGGGGTGGGAAAAGGGGAGGGGGGCTAGCCACAAGGCTTATAAAGGGGGTGGGGCAGCTTAGGGTTGGGGGGAGAGGGTGCGGCCACCCTCTTGGGCCTTTCGGCCCAAGGTGGCAGGCCCACCCTCCGGGCAGCTCACTAAAGGTTTTTTTATTTATTTCATTCATTTTTTCATTTTAGACTATTCCACAATTTTATTTTCCCTTCCTGTGATTTACCAAAAATCCGGGTGACTTCGCGATTAATTTAAAAACCAATGGCGAAACGATGTTCAAGGTATTACATTCTCTCCACCTAAAAAGGATTCGTCCTCGAATCTAACTCCTCAAATCACAAAGCAAGAGAACAGCAAAGAAAAGAGCAACCAAAGGATAGAGCATCCCAAGGGAACAACACCTACGGGTACTCTCCCGCCTCGAAGAGCTCAGGCTCTTCTTTCGCGTCTGATCTTCAAGCTCCAACGTCGCCTCCCGCTCGAACTAATGCGTCTAGAGGACCTTCACGAACTTGAGGATCCTCTCCCTTGCGACCCGTGGTGACGCGTTCAAGACACGCACTGGTTGGCTCCAAACATCCGCATAACTCTTCTGCCGGCTCTAAGTGGCCAACAGGTCCTACCGTTTTCACAAAAATTCCCTCGCAACGACTATTAAAACCACTTTCTAAATCCATCCTCTTTCTTAAAACACTTTACTCTTATTAAATATACTCAAGATAATACATTATACCTATTTTAAAGAATTTGACCATGAATTCCACTCACATCATTCTACTCGAAGAACGTCTAGAAATCTTTTATAAACAGAACCCAATTGGAAATGAAGGATTCTCAAGCAACCCACTCGCAACCAACTTTCCTTCAAAGAACCACGATTCAAAATCAAAGGATTTATCATGAAACCTTTCCCACTTTCCAAGTAGACAATTGGAGAAAAAGCACCACATGGCCGAGAGTGAAAATCACTTGAAAGACTAAAATAATTATTTCTTTTCTCAACTGGAAAAGACTATGCCTCTACAAAAAAAAATAATTGAATTTTGCAGATGGCCTCTGCCATAAATACACAGCTTAACAAAAATCAAGAGAGCATTTCACTACTCGAGAAGATAATAATTTTCCAATCTATTTCTTTTAATAATTTAACTTCCTGGAACTAAGGATTTTCAAATCATCGCCTAACACACCAACTCTTTTAACTAAAGTTGGTAACCTCAACAATAAGCTCCAACTGAGTACATCGCCTACACCCTCGTAGCGAGACTTACTGCCCCCACAAATCATACTCTAGCCAAGACCTCGACCCATGGAATTATTTTGACCGATAATTCCTAATGAACCTCAATCCCTCAAGGAAAACAACTCCAAAATTCACTTCACACCCGCACATACCCATTTACTACACCCCAAGGGTGCTATTCACGATCCTCACACTATTTGAAATTCACTCTGATCCACTATTCCATGACGTTCAGGGTATTACAAAATCTCAATAAGCAAACTGTTTAACAAGCTACTTAAACTACATCAGTTTAAGCATCAATATTTATTTTTCACATTGATCACAATTATAGACTTAACCACCATTACTAACAACAACCACAAAACATTAGCAATTCGGTCTCGATTGCCTACTTCATAACCACAACCACCACTACTACCAATATCAATAAAGCATTAACATTTTTTCCTCACTAACCTTATTCTTTCCTGTAACCACAACTGCTGATAACAGTTACTACAAGAGAAATACCTCATACCACAACCATATTCCCTACCATACCACAAGGTGGGTGAACCCCATTCCACGATCGCAGCCACATTCCTCATACCACAAGAGACTCTCATGAGCCAATTCCACATAAAAGTTAAGAAGTTACATTTGTTTGCAAATCATTCATCTACAACACATTGCATAAGTATGCAAATGACCCATCCATAATAAAAATGCATATGATCCACTGCACCCTTACCCAACAAGGTAAGAGTGTGCATCGTATTACGGCAATGTACGATATTGTACCAATACAGTCATGGCTATGTGCGGCGACATCCACTATGCAAATACCATGTCATGATATGAATGATATGATACCAATGATTCATAAGAATTTAACCTCAAAGATCAACAATATATTCATTAAGAATACTACCTCATAATCTACATATGATTCAATAAGGACAATACCACATAATCCAAATTTGATTCACCAAGATCATAATTAATCGATTCATAGGGAATACTATCACATAGACCACTATATAGTCATTAAGAATACCTTCACTAAGACCACAATATATTCACTAAGAATACTACCACTTGACCACAATATGTTCATTAAGAATGCTAACACTTAGTCCCCAATATCCTCATAAAGAATACTACGCCACAACCATATCTGTTTCATCAAGAACAATACCACATACCCACAATTAAGCCATCAAGAGCACAAACAATTGATTGCTAGTTTGCTATCTTAAGCACCACATTAAGGATGCATGTAACAATGGCATAGCATCTCATAGCATCTCAAAATAAGAGAAATACTTAATGTGAATGTAGAATGATTAACGAATTAAACAGTAGCTCATCCACTACGTTTACTTGCCTCTACCGATGAAGCGATGCGCTCACACACGGTCAAGAGTGAAGCCACCTATCCAAAATTACTTCTTAGCACAACGCTACAGCAAGGAATCTGCATCTAAAGAAAATAAGACGATGCTATACCCCAATCTCGACAATAACCTCTAAGCTCGCCGATCCTACACCCAGCCCACTGCAGCAGTGCTGGTTGTTTTTATTGTATCTTTAAAACTACTAGGCCGATCACAGCAAAAGAGATATTTCTGGAAACTACAGTGAAATACCTACAATTTTCAAGTAGACAACTTGTTTTTATTTTACTACTAAAAGGGTGTAAATTATCACGCAAAACAGAGGACATACTCTGTTTCGGTAATCTAACCAGTAATCTTTTAATGAACCCCACCCTCTGTAAAAATCTCTAAAATTCATGATTTGTATATAGTAGTTAGATTACAAGATTTCCTACAACTTTCATAATTGCAGCCAAAATTATAAAAATCATCTACCATTCTGAAACTACACCCGAAGAGCAATCAGTCTTGGACTACCTTTCTGCTTCACAGCGAAGTTCCCAACTTAGCTGCGCCCAAACCCCGTGTCCAACAAATCTAAAAAATTTGGAGAAGCTAGATCTCGTCATCCCCTATAACTTTTCTTTTGTCCAGACCCACAAAAAAAATGGTTTTGATACTCTAATCTATACAAACAGCCGCGCTGCGCAAAAATGGTCTCAACTCAATCCCGCCCGCTAGGGTTTCGCATCCCACCCCCTTGCACCTCATGGAAATCAGCAACCATGTTCATCACAATGGCGAGATTGAAATTGAAACTTCCCAAATTAATCAGCTAGGTCCGTCCCATACCAGACATGTGGTTTGCACGGTAAAGCTCAGATCAATGGCGCACAAAATGAAGTCCTTAAGTCTACCCGGGCGAGACTACCACATCCCTCGAAATGCTCCAACACTTCCCCCTTTACTGCACGATCACTCACCCGAGTGCAAAACCAAGTTTGTATAACTACGCCAGTGACACACCAATGTTATGGCACAAATTTTAATAAATGTGGCACCAACCACTGTTTCATATATCATTAAGTCAAATTAATAATTCACATGCGATGATAAACCCGATCGTAAATTAAGCAAGACTAAGCATTCTAATCGTACAACCCATGTGACAATTAGCATAGCATCACTAATAAATTGCCCAACCTATGGTGACAATGGTAATATGATGTCCAAATTATCAAGGAAGGATCAACCAATTGGGACGATAAGTACCACATCCAAAATTTGTATTTAAATAGCGATGCAATGTAATTTAAAAGAAATTAATTAAATAATAGATTACAAACTGGGTTCAACATGATCAAAGGACATGACTTACCTTGGTTATGCTCAGCGAGGTACTCTTGGTCTTCGGGCGTAGCTCGTACTCCTCCGGAATCGGAATCTAACAAGAGAGAAAAAGGACCGAAACAAGAAAACACATAAAATGATAAGCAAATGAACTCTAAAAATCATGAAACTAGAACCAAAAGCTAGAGCTCAATTTTAGATGAATTTAGAAAAAAGAATGGGTCAATCGGAGCTAGGACGGAGGAGAACGGGCTCTCAAAAAATTTAATCTAAAGAAAAACCTGAAAATTCGAAAATGTTACTGTGCTGTGCACCGGGTGTACGGTAGACCAAGTCTACGGTGGACCCGGTCCATGAAACAGTGCACTAGGGCTGACGTGGCTGACGAAGGGAGTGACACGTGGCCTGCTGACGTGGCTGCCACGTGGCTCAGGTGGAGGGTTTTGGTTGATGTGGCAGCTAACGTGGCGTGACACGTGGCTGCCATGTGGCCTAGGGTTGACGTGGCTAGGTGACGTGTCAGGGATGATGTGGCGGGTCGGTGCGACGGTGACGCGACAAGATCGGACGGCTCACTAGGCGACGCGTGGCGGAATTGTGGCCGTTGATCCAGATCTAGATCAACGGTAGTGATGCTGGGCGGCAACCGCTGGATGGGCGACGCGTGGCAGGCGTGTCACGTGAAGCGTCGCGGCGTGCGGCGCGAGGCGACGCGGTGCTGGCGCGAGTGCAGGTTCGGGCGCGGGGTAGGCGACTGCGCAGCAGATGCGGCAAGGAGCGGGGTCTGGCGGCCGGCGCGGGCGGCGGAGGGGTTCGGCGTGCGGCGGGGAGAGCGTGGGAGGTGGCGGCACTCACCGGTGACGGGGACAGCAGCGGAGTCTCCGACGACAGAAACGGCGGCGGGGTCTCCGGCAGCGAGGTCCGAGGGGACGGTAGCGCTCGGAGAGACGGCGCGGACGGCGGTCGGCTGGACGGCGGGGTCTAGCAGAGGGCGTCGGCAGGAGTGGAGACGAGTGAGTGCTGGCGCTAGAACCGAGGCAACGACGGCTTTAAAGAACGCAATCCGAGGAGTTTGAAACGGAGATGGCTCGGCCACGGCGAGAGCCCCCATCAGAGACGATGCGCGAGGGAACGACACCTGGCAGATCGGACGGCGTGGACGAGTCCGGACGCGGACTGCGCGGTTGTGCGGGCGAGCGGTGGGATGCGGGACACGCGGGACAGAGCGGCGCTAGGGTTAGGGCAGCGCGGGGCATCCGTGGGCGGAGCGCGCGGAAGGGGCGACGGCCGATGGATTTCTGCCACGTGTGCGGGGGAGGATCGTGCGGCGGGGAAGCGGCTCGGACGGGGGAAGGCGGGCGCGCGTGGGAGATGGGCTAAGGGAGTTGGGCCGGGAAGAATTCGGCCCAAGGGGTTTGAAGACTTTCCCGTTTTTCTCAATTTCCAGAAATTCAAAAAAACAAAAGAGCTCCGCAAAAATAGCAAATAAATTCCAAAAATTTACCAAAAATTTTAGAAACTTCCTTGTGACACAAGGAACTCAAATAAAATATTTTTAGCTCGTGTTGAAGTTTATTTTAATCATATTAAATCTTTTTAAATTCTAAAAATTCAATTCAAGCTTAGTAGATTTGGCGAGAGTGATTATAGATCCATTAAATTCTTGACTATGTATGGTTAGTAGTTTGTTCCTAATTGCATTATATTTTAGATTCAACTTTTGGTGAAAGGAAAATTGTAGATGGTATAAATTTAGCTTGATGTAGAGAGAAGATTATTTATATCTAGCATCGTTTAGGGTTTAGTCAATTCATGATTGTCTATTTCTACTTAATTCAATTTAATTAATTATTCTTGCTACATATAGCTAGTACTTTTGGTCATATATATCTAATATACTAATTAATTAATTCAACATTTAATACTAAATTATTATATGCGTAAGGTAGGACCGAAGCTGGATATATGCTGGGAACCATGTGAGTGAAGAGTACATTAATGGTATGTTTGCTTTTACAAGAGCTGCTGAGAAGGATGTGTTGAGTAAGAGGTGGAATATATGTACTGTCCATGCATTGACTACATGAATATGTAGATATTTAAGAACCAAGCGCAGATTGAAGCGCACTTGATTCAAAAGAGTTTCAAAAGGGGGTATGCACATTGGACTAGACATGGTGAAGAGCAGATTACACAGGAAGGTAGTAATACTGACATCGCCGATGAAGCCAACAACATGCCGCCGGATTACATTGATTGTAGTTCCGTTTTGGATAGGCGGCATGATAACAATCTAGACCAAATGCTTCGCGATGTTGAAGGGAACTATGATGAGAGAGAGTATGTTAAATTCTGGGACTTGATGGAGGACTCGGAGAAACCTTTGTTCACATGCTTCAAGTCAAAGTACACAAGATTGTCTGCCGTGGTTGAACTACTGAAATTGAAGGAAAGCAACAGTTGGTCCGATAAGAGTTTCATGGCACTGTTAGGTCTTTTAGCGACATACTTCTGGAGGGAAACGAGTTACCCAAAACCAAGAAGGTTCTTTGTCTATTGGGAATGAAAGTTGAAAGATTACATGCATGTTTGAATGACTATATCCTCTACCGTAAAGAGTATACAAACATGCATGTATATCTAGTGTGTAACGTATCCTGATACAAGCGTAAGAATCAATCAGATGACGGCAAGCGAATAAAGGTGATGAAAGGACCTTCTGCTAAGTTAGCATGGTATCTTCCTGTAATTCCCTATTTGAAGTGGTTTTTTACGAACCCAAAGGAAGAAAAACAGTTGTGTTATTACTCGGAGGAGTGTAAGAAGGATGGAATGCTTAGACACCTTGTAGATTCCACTCAGTGGAAAAACATTGATAGGACATTGGCATACTTCGATGCAGAACCAAGGAATATAATGTAAGGAAGGGTCGGGTTCCTTCATTTGCATAAAGCTACATTTGCAATTTTCCATAATTAAAATTCCTATGACATAGCATTTTAACAAACACATGCCTTATTAAAGATATTGAAATTGTGCAATATTTATAGTGGTGTAGATTCCATCCACCTGTTACATAGTTCCATCAGCCTATGCTAAGTTTTGATCATTAAGGTACATACACCTTATTATCAACACTAGAGTACATTCCTCCAGAAAAAACCAAAGTTGGTGTTACATCTGCCTGACGAGTGTTCATCCCACCCATAAAGATTTTTGAAATAGAACTAACTCGAGGAAGTTTCCATGCCCGCCCTTGACTGTGGGCATGGCTGTTCAAACTGTTTATACTATGTAGAGACTATACACTTTACCCACAAGAGACAATCGACCTGATAACTCTACACGATTCCTTGATCATGTAGATCGAGGGACCACCACAGAGCTTTTCGAAGTTACCTCACCCCATTGCCAGTTCACACATATGAGCTTGTTCCACATGAAGTAGGTTTCATAAGTTACGTGGGAAGTCATACCCCAGTCACTAGGCTAGTTGGACTATGATGATTCCACAGGTCTAGTGCAGCGGGTACACATCACCTTATGCGCTGTCCTATTCATATTGGACCTATGTCCGTACATACACTACTCCACTCCCTCACCAGCGAAATGACTCCAAGGTGTAGTAACCCTACTTTGCCCAGATCTATTTTGCAGACTTGTGGTTGTACTACTTTACAATAGGAGGTCATCACAGAATTAAGTTCTTAATTTATCTTGGTGGCACATACCACAAACCATAAATTCTCGTGCAACGTTAGCACCAACCTCTCTTACCATCCGCCCTTATAGGTATAGCATGTGTTTAGGGTTGTGAGAAGCATAAATTATGCTATCTCAAATTATCAGTCACTTACATCCCAAGACTATCCCGAAACAAATTTTCAAGTTTAAAGAGTGGGGAGTAGGGCAAATTGATGCTCCCGTACTTAAGCAAGACTAGCAAGGCACTTAAGTACGACTTATAACTAGTAAGGTTACTATTAAAATCTAGGGTGACAAGGTTCGTGGATTTCAAGTGTCAAGGAATGGCATAATTGTAATACTACAGCATCAAATAGGCATGTATCTACCTTAAGATTGACAAACATTTGCATATGAAAGTAAGCATGCAATTTTGTTCATTTAAATGAATATAAATAACAAAAAATATAGGATCAAATGATCAAAATATTGTCTCGTCTGGATCAAAAGTTGGATGGTATTGATGCTCTTGCGATGCTTCAATCAGGGGCTCGTTTGCGTCTTGGAACTATACTCAGATAAGCACATCGCAACGCAAACAACAAATAAGCAAAAACAAATAAATACCAAACCAAATTCAAATGAACTTGAAATTGTACAAACTAGCACCAATAGAAATATCTTGATTTTAGAAAAATTTAGAAATACGTCTCATTAAATTTGGAGTTAAGATGAGGAAGAACAAACTCTAGTACCTGGTACTTCTCCGATATCCAAGAGACCATATCGGATGCCTACCAATGAGTTAGTAGAATTAAAGAAGCAAATTTAAGAGCTATTAGATAAAAGTTATGTCAGACTGAGTTCATCCCCGTGGGGAGTGCCAGTGTTGTTCGTAAAAAAAAAGATGGTATTCAGCGCATGTGTGTGGATTACTGAGCACTTAATGAAGTCACTATCAAGAATAAGTATCCATTGCCCAGGATTGACAATTTGTTCGATCAGCTTAAAGGAGCTGGAGCTTTCTCCAAGGTTGACTTGAGGTCAAGATACCATCAAATGAAGATTCGTCAAAAGGATATACCTAAGACACCATTCTCAACACGTTATGGTCTATACGAGTTCATATTGATGTCCTTTGGTTTGACCAATGCACTAGCCTATTTTATGGACCTGACGAATAAGGTGTTCATCGACTATTTGGACAAGTTTATCGTTGTGTTCATTCATGACATCTTGATCTACTCCAAGGATGAGAAAGGGCACGAGGAGCATTTGAGGCTTGTATCGCAGAAGCTTAGAGAGCATAAGCTGTATGCCAATTTTGGATAAAGAAAGTTGCTTTCCTAGGCCATGTCATGTTAGTAGAAGGAGTTGCAGTTGACTCTAGAAAAGTAAAGGAAGTGCTGGATTGGGAGTCACCATCGTTAGTGACACAAGTTAGAAGTTTTCTGCTAATAGTTGGTTATTACCGTCATTTCATCAAAGGATTGTCCAGTGTAGCCAGACCCTTTACACAGCTGTTAAAGAAGGAAAAGAAATTTTTTTGGACATCAGAGTGCAAAGTATGTGTGTTTGACTAAAAGTGAAAAGAAGGAAAAAAATGCTTCTAAAAGCTGAAAGAGTGTTTGACTATAGCCCCAGTGCTAGTATTGCTAGACATAAACAAGGATTTTGAGATCTTTTGCGATGCTTCCCGCAAAGGTTTAGGATGTGTGTTGATGCAAGATAAAAGAGTGGTAACTTATGCTTCGTGTCAGTTGAGACCACATGAAGAGAATTACCCCATGCATGCTTTAAAGATTTGGTGCCATTATCTTATGGGTAATTGATGTGAGATTTACACGGATCACAAGAGTTTGAAATATATTTTTACCCAGGCTGAGCTCAATCTCAGTCAAAGGAGATGGTTGGAGTTGATAAAGGACTATAGTGTTGGAATGCATTACCACCCAGGAAAGACCAATGTGGTAGTAGATGCTTTCAGCAGAAAAGTTTATTGCAATATAGTGATGATCAAGGAAAGTCAACCAACGTTACATGAGGAATTTCGGAAGCTTAGCTTGGATTTGGTTGAGGAAGGATTCTTAGCCATGATGAAGTTGCAGCCAACATTGGATGGTTAGATTCTCCAAGCTCAGGCAGAGGAGGAAAATATTCAATGGATCAAGATTAATATGAGTAAAGGCAAAGCATCAGGTTTTTCAGAGAATGACAAAGGAACCTATCATTTAAAGAGCGTTTGTGTGTGCCAAATAAAAATGAGCTAAAGGAGTTGTTGCTAAAAGAAGCTCATGAGTCGTTGTACTCAATTTATCTATGCAGTACCAAGATGTACCAAGATATCAAGGACAAATATTGGTGGCCAAGTATGATGCACGAGATCGCAGAGTATGTTGCACTTTGTGATGTATGTCAAAGAGTAAAGACTGAGAATCAGAGACCAGCAGATTTGCTACAACCAGTGAGGATTCCAGAGTGGAAGTGGGAAGAAGTTGGCATGAATTTTATTACCATATTGCCTAAGACTAAGGATAGTTATGATTCAATTTGGGTAATTCTGGATCGCTTAACAAGGGTTGCTTATTTTATTCCGGTCAAGACAACCTTTGCAGGTGACAAATTGGCAGAGTTACAAATGTCAAGGATTGTGAGTCTCCATAAAGTGCCTAAAAGGATAATATCAGATCATGGATCACAGTTTACTTCATGATTTGAGGGGAGTTTTCATGAAGCTATGGGTACTCATTTGAATTTCAGTACAACATATCACCCTCAGACTGATGGTCAGACTGAGCGAGTGATTCAAATCCTAGAGGATATATTGAGAGCTTGTGTGCTAGATCATAGAGCCATGTGGTACAACTGTTTGCCTTTCGCAGAGTTCTCTTACAACAACAGTTACTAGGCCAGTTTTCTTGTCACCCTTTGAAGAATTGTATGGCAGAAAATATAGAATCCCTCTCAATTGGAAAGAGACGGGGAGGGACAAGTCTTTGTGCCAGATTGTTTAAAAGAAGCTAAGGAGAAGGTTTGACTAATCCAGGAGAGGCTAAGAATTGTTCAGGCCAGACATAAAAGTTATACGAATACTCGACGTCGAGAGTTGAGCTTTGAGCCAGATGATTATGTGCATATCAGGATTACACCGTTCAAAGGTGTTAAGAGGTTTCAAAGGAAAGCTAGCGCCAAGGTATATGGGACCGTTCAAGATCTTAAAGTGTAGGTGAGAAGTTGCTTACCAGTTAGAGCTACCTGCAACCTTTATTGGGATATATGATGTCTCCATGTGTTTCAACTAAAGAAGTGACTGTGTGTGCCTGAGGAAGCAATGTCGGTGGAAGCCGTTGATCTTCAGAAGGATTTATCTTACAAGGAGCACCCTATCAAAATCCTGGAAGTGTCAGAGCGTGTGACCAGGAGCAAAGTCATTCGCTTTTGCAAAGTCCAGTGGAGCACAAATTCTGAGGAGGAAGCCACCTGAGAGCATGAGGAAGATCTCAAGGTAGAGTTCCCAAACCTATTCTCGTAGTGAGCCCAGATCTCAGGGTCGAGATCCCGTTTAAGGGAGAGAGGTTTGTACCATCTTGATTTTCAGAGCTATTTTGAAGCTTTTAAAATAAAATTTACTATTTGGATTCTTGGAATTAATTAAAGCTTAAATTGAATTTTTAATAATCAAAAGGATTTAATATGACTAAAATAAATATTAATATGTACTGAAAATATTTTATTTAGGTTCCTTGTGTCTCAAGGAGTTTTTTAGAATTTTTTTAGAGCTTATTTTATTTTATTTGAATTTCTAAAATTAGAAAACCCTCAAAAATCTTTAAATAGTGATGGGTTGGTTCATTACTGTTCATCTAGCTCTTTAAGTCATAGTCGCTCGATCCTTCCTTGGACACGCATCAGCCATCCAAGATGTGGTCCGTTTCGGCCACCAGATTTCACCCGGGGACACATGTCCTTCATCCAGGGGCTCGTGCACTGTGCATCTGTGCCATCTCATCTCAACCATCCATCCTCCTCCATTGCCACATGTCACGCATTGGCCTACTCTAGCACTGTTCATCTTCCCCGATCGATCGTCGCCGTGTGTGAGGCGAGTTTGTCTCAGCGTTTGCGCCGTAGTCGCCTTGGACTCAATGTCCATGCCTGAGCCGTCGTCATCCCCATGCTCGTTGTGGACTCTTCGGGGTCTGTACTTAAATGTTGAGTCCGCACTCTGAGTTTGCCATCCCGAGCCGCTCACCCTATCGACCGCCATTGTCTTCCGCGTCAATGGCCACCAGCTTCGTCGGCAAGGTCATCATCACCATTGTCGTCATCGATCACTCGTCTCGCCACTATCCGTTGAACCACCACCAGTGAGATCTCGCTTCAGTCAAGCCATCTGCCTCGCTTTGCTTTTCTAGCCACCTCTCCTAGGTCCGCACACTCATCATTGCCTCGCGCGACTATTCGTCTGTCGAAAAGCCACCTCGATCTGCACGCCTGCTGATGCCAGCAAGTCGACATCAGCCCGCACTCATGCCCCACGTCGGTTCGGCTTCTATGTGAACTAAGACCATGCGAGCTGAGAGTCTAACACCATGGGCCAAGCTGCCAACTGTCACTGTTTCGTAGACTCATAAGCCAGATCCAACCGAGTCAGCAGCCATGCCAGTGCCACCTCAGCCCTAGAAGACATGTGTTGCCACATCAGCGCCATGTCAGCACCCGAGTCATCCCAGATGCCACGTTAGATGCCATGTGTGTTGGACCCAGATTTGAAATCCAGAATCCTCTGTGATTCCACTGCACTATTCCCTAGATCAGTAAATAGTGCTCACAACACATTGTTGTATCAACTTATACATCGCATGATATTTATGTAACACCCTAGGACCCACATTACCCTGGAATGCCACTAAACCACTCTACCACTAGCCAATTTACAAGATAAAATAAACTGGCAACAACTTCTAAAACACGATAAGCTAAGCAGAAGCATAACGAAACAAAAGGTAAAGATAATTATTAATTAAGGAACAACCACTAACAAAATTAACCAAATATAACGGTCCACAACCTAGCATTATTAATCTGAAATGAACATCAATGAGGGAAATAAAACTGTTGTAGGGGTGGCCCCCACCTAAACCTAGCTAGCCTGTTGAAAGGTTGTAAGTCATGTAAATGACACACTTGTCCTGGTGAGGGACTCCAGGTAAGGCTACGACGGTAAAGTCGCCCCTTCGAGGGGGAGTACTTATGTATCGCTCCTTGTCCTCGTACGGGGCAGAAGAGGTCATTTGTTTACCTAACTCTCCACTACCACACTCTCTGCTTGGTCCAGCAGTCACAGCTTGGCGCCGTCCGTGGGGACGACGGAAGCAAGAAGACCTCCAGAAGGATGGCACCAACATCGTCGGCGGCAAGGAGGGAGGGGGTCGCGGAGACCGCACCTCGCGTCAGCATCGGCATCGCGGCGTCGGCAGGGGCGACCGTAAGAGTGAGCGATAACGCCCGCAACGGTGGCGACTCAACCCCGCCTCCGCCGACGCGGCTGCCGACTCCAACCCCGCCTCCGCTGACGCAGCCGTCGACTCCAACCTCGCCTCCGCCGACGCAGCCGTCGACGCCAACCCCGCCTCCGTCGATGCAGCCATCGACGCCAACCCCGCCTCCGTCGACGCCAACCCCGCCTCCACCGACGCAAATTGCCGACTCAACCCCGCCTCGCTGACGCAGTTGCCGACGCTAACCCGCCTCCGCCGGCGCTGAAACGTCCAACAGCTACGGTCATACTGCGACTCAGGCGAGGAACGCTGGAATCCACCACACAGATGGAGCGGACAATCCGGCGGCGCCGACACTAGTCGCGGCTACCAAACCAGCGCGACCAGGTGCGCCGTCTGTTTCGATTACGCCCATAGCACACAGATCCTTGCTGACTGCCCTCCATGCGCTCCAACGGGAGCTGGCAGATCTCCACAGCACCATAAGCGCCATGCGCGAGGCTTCGAGCCAGCAAATCCCGACGGCCGCCACGCCGGGAACCCATCCGCAGATGCTCACCGCCAACGCCATCTCCGGGGTTCGCTGCCGAGCCTCGCGGCGCCGCACCGGGATACCTCAGGGCAATATTACCTTCACGTCCGCCGATGCCCGAGGCATCGAGTTTCCACATCACGACCCATTGCTCGTCCGGATCGACATTGCAGGGTGCGACGTCTGGCGTGTCCTCATTGACGGGGGCAGCTCGGCGAATGTGCTTTCCGCGGAGGCCCTTGGCCGCATGGCAATCCCTTATTGCCGATTGCAACCATCCCGGGCCCCGCTATGTGGCCTCGACGGCCAACCCCTAAGTGCATTAGGCCAAATACACCTCCAAGTCTCCTTCTATCAAGGTAACAATGTCAGGACCGGGGGTGTCGTCTTTGACGTCACGGACACCCCAAGCCCGTACAATGCCATTTTGGGCCGCCCCGCCCTCATATCCTTCGAGGCGGTCCCACACCATGCCTTCCTATGCCTAAAGCTCCTGGGCCCGCGAGGCGTCATCACAGTCTTCGGCGACCAAGACCTCGCCCGGCGCACGGCGTTCACAAGCCCCCGCCGCCAGGTGCACGCCCTCGCAGCCAAGCCTAAGGCGGACACACCATCCGCCCCGGGATGGACCCCTAAGCCTCGCCCGGAGGGCGAGGTCAAGCGGGTCCCCCTCCAGGCCGACGGCCGAGTCGTCTCCATAGGCGACGGTTCGCCCCGAATGGGAGCGAGCTCCTCCAAGTTCTCCGGGACAACGCCGACGTCTTCGCTTGGTCCCCGGGGGACCTCACGGGTGTGAACCGCTCCCTCATTGAGCACAACCTCGCGGTCCGTCAGGACGCCAAGCCGGTCAAGCAAAGACTTCGATGCATGTCCGCGGACCGGCAGCAGGCGGCCAAGGTGGAGGTAAGGAAGCTCCTGCAGGCCGGCGCTATTCGCGAGTTAAAGACCCGGATTAGCTCGCTAATCCGGTGCTAGTGAAAAAGCCGCCGTGCTCGGCGCATGTGCATCGATTTCACCGCCTCAACAAGGCGTGTTCGAAGGATGATTACCCTTCCCACGCGTCGACCAATTAGTCGACGCCACGGCCGTGTGAGACCCGAGTAGAAACTCCTAGACCCCGTGTGTACATCGCACTAGTCCCGCAGATCAATGCTAGTACACACAGTTCAAAAGAAAAGATGATACATTGCCAACAACGCTTTATTACAATAGTAATCGAAGTTTTACAAAGGCCATAGCCTTACTAAGGTTCACGTAACCTCAAGCAAAAATAAACACAATGGAAGCAAAAGATAACTTGATCGACCCATCAATCTGCCACAGGCAATTGACTGGGGAAACGAATCCTAGGCATCCGAGAATAATCCACCGCATCCACATTCGGCGCAGAAGTCATACTCTCCAGCTTGATCTTCTTCATTCTCTCGCTTATATTTATAGAGCAACGGTGAGTACAAAAATGTACTCCGCAAGTCTTGGGAAAATGCATAGATGTAAGGTTTCACAAAGGAAGGCTATATGGTTTATTTGCAAAAATCAGCATTTTATTTCAAATCTACATAATTACTTTAAAAGCCATTTTGTAAACAACTTGTTTTTAATAATCGAAATTGTATAAGTACTTTAGTGAAGGTTAAACTACCAACACTAATATCTCAGGCCATCACAGCCAATTTTCAAAACCTCAGGTTACACCCCCTGATCTGAACATCACGAGAGTTATACTACTCCCGAGTTTTTCTCCAATTCATTTTGTTTTGAAATCAAAACCAAAACTTCTACCATGTGAATGCATTCCTTTTCGCCCTTGACCGTAGGCACGGCTATTCGAATAGTTTTACTCTGCAGAGGTTGTACACTTTACCCACAAGAGATAAATTATCTTAATAGTCAACACGCTTCCTTTGGCATGAGACCCAGATAAATTATCACAAAGCCTTTCGCCTACTCCAGTATAGTTTAAATATCACCCGCTAAGGTTTCACCACAACTCGAATCCACGAGTTGGAGCCCCCTCTTGCGCCATGTGAGTACAGTAAACCCTGTCCCTCACTATGAGTAACCAGTACACCCTAGCACCCAATACACCACTGGTGATATCTAAGCTAAACTTTTATAGATTAGTTAGCTAGGTCGTACCCATATAGACTTGTGGTTGTACTGTTTTGCTCAGTTTGGACAAACACAAGCGTCGGTCCTTAATCGACCAGGGTGGCTCATTCACAAACCCAACAATTCTCGTGCTAACTGCACCAGCCAAACCTTCCATCCACCCTTGTCAACTTTTTCCCTTTGAATTTCATTTTTTTTATTTTCAAATTAACAGTGGTAACATCCCTTACCACTTTTCAAACAAAATATTTAACAATGGTAACATCCATTACCAATGTTCAAACAAAATATTTAACAATGGTAACATCCATTACCAATGTTCAAACAAATCATTCATCAAAACATTTGATAAACATGCTACTCATTTAAGCATTATTATATTTATTTGCTACGCTAAGCATTTGCTAGTATTTAAACATTCAACAATTGTAACACTAACTCATTATTGAGTCAAAGGGATATCCTAGGTTGACAATGGTACAAGATAAACAATTTTCAATGGAAGATATAGCAAATTGGGTATCTAACTAAATTTTCTAAATCAAATTACCACTTGATATAACATAAGCATGCAATAATTTTAAAATAACTACCTAATCATTTTATAAATCATTGGAGCAAGTTGATCAAAGAAAACTTGCAAAGCATAGGAGCAAAATGGTCAAAGGAGACTTGCCTTCTGGTGCTGGGTTGAAATCTTCCTGAACTTGATCTTGAGGTTGCTCGGACAAATCGGTCTCTACACGTAAATCGAGAAATCCAAATAAATAAAATAAAATAAAAATTCAAAAATTGAAAATAAATATACCAATTGAAAGATTGAAATTTTAGATGAATTTAGAAATTTGAATGGATCAATTTGGTGTTAAAATGAGAAAGATATGGCTATTTGAAAATCTCAGATTTAAATAAATCCAGAAATTCGGAAATCTCTGACATGTGGGGTCCACTGGTCAGCAATTTCATTTAAAATGAGCCTCGACGTATGGGACCCATGGACTCGGACCCACTTGTCGGTGAATAGCTGAGAGGGTGGTCGACGGTGGGACCAGTGTCGCGCGGATAAAAACGGAGAAACTCAACCTCGCGCGCGGAGCGGGGCTCGAACGCGCGCCGAGGGAGTGGGAGGGGGAAGAGAGCGGCGCTAGCCAAGTGAGCGGGGAGGCACTGCCTACCCCTAATGGGTAGGTAACCCTCTTGAGGGTTATCTACGGGGAGGCCTGCGAAGCAACGTGGCATACACGTGGCTGCCACCGGTGCGCCACGTGTGTACGGGTAGCCGTCGTGGCGGCGAGTGTGTGTGAGTCTTTGGCGTGGCGGTTTTGTGCTGACACGGCATCCCGGTGGCATCCACGTCTGTTGCCACCCGGACGCAGCCAGCTGACGTGGCTCGCCGGCCGACGGAGGCGCGCGGGACCCGAGGGTCACCGGCATTCTAGCGGGCGGCGGCGCCGGCCGATGTGCGCAAAAGCAAGAGGGAGTGACGGGGAATGCTTTGGTACCTTGCGTAGTTACCGAGGAAGGTCGGATCGACGAGACGACAAAAAGGGGCGGCGGTCGGAGAGAGCTTCACGGCGGCGGAGGGGTTCGGTCGCAATAACTCGAAAAGTGGTCGCCGAGATCGCTGGGCACCAAAGAACGTCGAGATGCACGGTGAATCTCGGGAAGGCTTGAGGCGGCGCGATTGCTCGCCGGAGTTGAAGGTGGCGGCGGAGAAATCAAGCGCGGGAGGGCTCTCGGCTCGACGGTGGGCAATTGGAGGTGGAGACAGCGAAGGCGAGACACGCTCGGCGTCGGGTTTTATAGAGGAATGAGGCGATAACGGCAGTATGGCTTCGCGGACTTGGAACCGCCGGAGAGTGAAGGCGACGGCGCACGATGCATAATTAAAGAAAATAATGCGAAGCAGTTGCGGGAAGGCGGCTATTTGAATGTGCATTAGCGCGGAAATAATTGGCCAAGCGAAGCTTTAAAGCTTCGCTTTTTCGATTAATGGCGGCCGCGAGACGCGGGAGGAAGAAGGTGGCGGGAAGACAGTGGCCGATGGGCCCCGCATGTCGGTGAGAGAGGAAGGAGAGAAGGCGGCGGCTACGGCTCGGATGCGCGGCGCGCGGAGGAAAATAATCAAGGCCGAGGATGATGAGTGAAGGGTAAGTGAAAAGATGCGGTTGAGATTCAATCCGCAATCGGTTAAATCGAGCCGATGGGGTACTAAGTGGCAGCGGCGGCTGCGATCTAATCGGCAATCATGAGCGGTCAAGATGGCGACAAGCGTCGGGGCGACGGCTCGACAGTGGGACCACGGCGGTGAGTCCACGCGAACCGATCTATGACAGTGGGGCCGCTTGTCGGCGCAAATCCAAAAAAAAAACTCAACCTCGCGCGAGCGGGCTCGAACGCGCAGAGGAGCGGGGAGGAAGAGAGAGGGCGGCGGTAACGATCGGGCGGGGAGGCTCACCACCCAATAAGGGCGATTAACCCTTTTGAGTATTAGTTGGGATGGCCGCCTTTGTCGGATGCGCGACACTTGGCGCCGCGAGAGAGGGGAGGCGGGATGAGGCGTGAAGCGGTGGGATCGGTTCGGGCCGGGAGGAAGGGCTCGGATGCTTGACAAGTGTCACCAGGAGATTTTGATATTTAAATCTTTTATATATTTTAAATCAGAGGAGACTTTAAAATACTCGAGAAAAATACCAAATAAATTCCAAAAATTCCAGAAAAATTCACATAATTCATCGATAATGTTTTAAACATATTAAAAATATTTCCAACTTATTTTGATATTAAATTTTCTTTTCAACAGAAACTTTAAATTCTGAAAATTCCAGATAATTGGAAATTATTAATTTAAAATTATTTCTTCAAAATAAAAGCAAAAATTTGGGATGTTACAAACCTACCCCCTTAGAAGGAATCTAGGCCAGAGATTCGGAAGAAGCGAGAATAGATTAGGAAACTCGCTCAAGATCCTCTTCTCGTTCCTGTGTTGCTTCGATTACGGACGGTTGCTCCATTGCACTTTACAGAATTTGATGGTCTTGTTTCTTGTGCGGCGTTCTGCTTCTTCTAAAATCTTGACAGGAAATTCTGAATACGTCAAGTCCTCTTTTAAATCCACATCCTCAAAAGGTATCAACTCCTCTGGTACTCTCAAACATTTCTTTAACTGTGATACATGAAATACATTATGTACATCTGACAACTGAGGAGGAAGTTCTAGCTGATAAGCGACTTCACCTCTTCTTGCTATAACTAGAAATGGTCCAATATACCTTGGGGCAAGCTTACCACTGACTTTAAATCGACGCATCCCTTTCATAGGTGACACTTTCAGATACACATGATCGCCTGGCTTAAATTCCAACATTCTTCGACGATTATCAGCATAACTCTTTTGTCTGGTCTGTGCTGTTTTCAATCGGTCTCGGATTAAGCGAACTTGATCTTCTGCTAACTTTAAGACATCCGGTCCGAATACTTGACACTCTCCGGTCTCTGACCAATATAACGGTGTTCTATATTTTCTGCCATACAAGGCTTCAAACGGAGACATCTTCAGACTAGATTGATAACTATTATTATATGAGAATTCCGCATAGGGCAAACTTTTATCCCAACTGGCTTTATTGGCTAAAGCACATGCTCTCAGCATATCTTCCAATATCTGATTTACCCGTTCTGTCTGACCATCTGTTTGAGGATGATAAGCAGTACTGAAATTTAAATTGGTGTCCAAAACTTCATGAAGTTTCTGCCAAAATCTTGAGGTAAATTGTGTTCCTCTATCTGACACGATCCTCTTTGGAACTCCATGCAAACACACAATTTTTGACATATAAAGCTCTGCCAATCTATCTCCCGAATATGTAGTCTTCACTGGTATGAAATGAGCAACTTTTGTTAAACGGTCAACTATAACCCAAATTGAGTCATAACCTAACTTGGTTCTTGGTAGTCCCGTTATGAAATCCATTCCAATTTCCTCCCATTTCCATTCATGTATATGCAGAGGTTGCAAAAGACCAGCAGGTCTTTGATGCTCCGCTTTAACTCTTTGACATATGTCACACAAGGCTACATATTCTGCAATTTCCCTTTTCATACTGTTCCACCAGTAACTTTCCTTTAAATCCTGATACATTTTTGTACTTCTAGGATGAATTGAATATCCTGATTCATGAGCTTCTTTTAAGATTAAATCTTTTATTTCCTTTTCTCGGGTACTAGTATTCTCTTTCCAAACCAAAGAGTCCCTTCTTCATCTTACGAAAATCCAAGCGCTTTACCTTTCTTCATATTCTCTTTAATTTCTTTAACATATTCATCCTCTCGTTGGGCTGCCTTGATTTGATCTTCCAAGGTAGGGTGAACCTTCAATGCGCATGAATACCTTCGTTAACTATTTCCAAATTTAATCGTTGAAATTCTTCATGGAGGGTTAATCGCTTATCCGAATTGACAGATTATTTATATGACTCTTTCGACTCAAAGCATCGGCTACTACATTAGCTTTTCTGGATGATAGTGTATTCCCACATCATAATCCTTTATCAATTCGAGCCATCTTCTTTGTCTCATATTAAGGTCAGTGGGTGAATATATACTTTAAACTTTTATGATCTCAGTATATATCTCACACCGATTCTTGATTAAGTAATGCCTCCATAACTTTAGAGCATGCACAACAATGACTAGTTCTAAATCATGAGTGGGATAATTTTCTTCATGCGGTCTTAATCGCCTTGATGCATAAGCTACCACCCTTCCTTCTTGCATTAGTACACAACCAAGACCTTGCTTTGAAGCATCACAAAATATCTCAAAATCTTTTGAATATCGGGTAACCGCAGAAGCAGTGCTGAAGTTAACCTTTTCTTTAACTCTTGAAAACTATCCTCACAGATTTACTCCATTCAAATTTCTTCTCCTTCTTTAACACTGGGTTAAAGGTCCGCAATCTTGGAAAAGCTTTCAATAAATCGACGATAGTAACTGCTAATCCCTAAAACTTGGATCTCGATTCTTGTCTTGGGTGGAGTCCAATTTAATACATCCTTAACTTTTCCAGATCTACAGATACTCCTTCTGCTGAGATCACATGTCCCAAAACTCAATTTCTTTTAACCAAAATGCACATTTGCTAAATTTGGCATATAAGCGGTGTTCACGAGTCTTTGCAACACTATCCTTAGATGACCTTCATGTTCTTTGTTATTCTTTGAATAGATAAGAATGTCATCTATGAAAACAACAACAAACTTATCTAAATAATCCATAAAGACTTTATTCATCAAGTTCATGAAATATGCCGGTGCATTTGTCAGACCAAAAGACATCACCGTATACTCATATAATCCATATCTTGTGGCGAAGGCTGTTTTGGTATATCTTCAGGTCTAATCTTCAACTGATGATATCCTGACCGAAGATCAATCTTGGAAAAGACACTTGATCCTATGAGTTGGTCAAACAAATCATCGATCCGAGGTAAGGGATACTTATTCTTTATAGTGACTTCATTTAAAGCTCGATAATCAACGCACATCCGTTGACTACCATCCTTCTTCTTTACTAGAAGCACCGGGCTCCCAAGGCGAAGAACTTGGTGCGATGAATCCTTTCTCATACAATTCTTGGATCGCCTCTTGACTTACGCTAAATCATCGGTGACATCCGATAGGGTCTCTTTGATATTGGAGCTGTACCAGGCACCAGATTTATAACAAATTCAACTTCTCGATCTGGTGGTAATCCTGGCAAATCTTCAGGAAAAACATCGGGGTACTCGCGAACTATCGACACATCTTCCAAACTTTTCCCTTTTAAATTTGGTTAACATATCGTCCTTCTTTGAGTGCATAAGCGCCTCATGTCTTATCCGAATTCCATCGAATTGGTAAGGATAATGGCACGATTGGCACAATCTATCTGTCCTTTATACTTGATCAACCAATCCATACCAAGTATTATATCTATGCCATCGGAGTCTATTATAATAAGGTTCGCTAGGAACTTTACTCCATTTATAATTATGGTTGCACTAGGGCTAACCAAATTAGTTCTTAATTCTTTTCGAGGATTGGACTATCATAAGGTCCTTTAGCAAACAAATTTTCCAATTATTCTTTTCAACAAAACCTTTGTTACGAAAGAATGTGTAGCTCCGTAATCAAATAATATAATTGCTGGTATGCGAGTTCACTAGAAACTTACCGTAACTACATCCGTGCATATTCCGCTGCCTCTGCGGTAACATGGTTGATACGCCCTCGATTAATGTTTTGTGGAGTCTTGGGAGTTTGAGGGCTTCCACGACCTTGACCATTGGTTGGAGCTCTTGCTGGAGTAGGGTCAAGATTGAAACGAACCGGGGTTACCGCTGACGTTTACGTGGGCGATTCTTGGCATAGTGTCCCATATTCTTGCAATTGTAGCATTGCACTCCTGCCGCTACATTTCTGTTTTGCTGCAGTTGGGCTGCATTTCCAGTTCTAGGAGCTTGAGATAAAGGACGAGGTGCAGAAATCGGTGTCCTTATATGACTATGTACTGGAGGTCGGTTGTACTGGGGTGGCGTGAATCGTGAACTGCTCGCAGACTGCTGAGCTTGGAATTTCCTCTTCCGGGAGTCGAAGAGTTGGCGTTGAGCATCTTCTTGCAATAAAGCTTTATTCACTAGATGCTGAAAAGTAGGGTAGTCATTGGAGACTAATTGAACCTTGAGGTTGGGGTCTATCCCTCCCATAAACCTCCAAATCTTTGCGGCATCAGTCGCCACATCTTCTGGGGCATATCTAGATAGCTGAATGAATTTGCTTAAATAAGCGGAAACGCTCAGGTTTCCCTGCTGCAGATGATGGAACTCCTTCCTCTTCATTTCCATAATACTCATAGGAATATGAGCATTACGGAAGGCTTCCAAAAATTCTGCCCAACCAATGTTCTGGGCATCACGGTGTGCGTGCGAGAATTGTCCCACCAATTGGCAGCAACTCCTTGGAGTTGATGAGCAGCGTATATAACCTTCTCATGTTCAGCACATTGAGCTAGATTCAGCTTCCTTTCCACTTCCTTGATCCAATCATCCGCCTCCAACGGATCGGCAGATCCTGCGAAGGTCGGAGGTCGGGTCCTCATGAATTCCCCGAGCTTAGACTGTGGTGGGTGAATAGGTACTTGCTGAGCTTGATTGACTTGATTTTGGGCCAAAGCCTGAAGAAGTTGAAGTTGCATGGCCATCATTTGTTCCATGTTGGGAGCATGGGCTGGCGGAGGTGGAATTGGGGCTTCATTGTTGTTGGGCGGGTTGTTGTTGATGTTGCTTCTCGTGTTCACCATCCAAGCTCCATCAAGAAAAGTATAGAAAAGAGGGAAAAGCATAGATGAGAGACGGGGCAATTCTATCATCCCAAAATAACACACAAGATTAACACAACAGATTGAGAAAACTCAACTTTTGAAATTCAAATTAACTTTTGAAATGGCTGTACCACAAATGCACAAGGCTCGGTACAATCCATTTTATTACATCATAACATTATAAAAGCGTTCTAGTATCGATAAACAACTGTAAAAGGGTAGTATATCTAACATCTAATTGTCCTCAACGATGATACGCTCCTCTGGCTCCTCCTCGGGATCCTCCTCTGAGTCCGACGAGTGACTCTGTCCACAACCACGGCAGTTGTTCGGCGAACGCGACCGTGATCGGCTCTGGCTGAAAGTAAGTGATCTGGAACGGAAACGCTGGCGTCCTCGGCTGGATCCGCCGATGTCGAGGTCGGGTAGCGGACTGGGGCGTCGCACACTCTTCCTTGCAGTGAGCCTAGTGCGAGGTCCGAGAGTCGACCGAGCGACAACGGGAGCCGGTGGAGTCGGTGTAGTGGTGGCAGCTCAAGGCGCTCCACCTCGCCTCAGCAGCCTGTCCTCGCTTTGTCTGGCGTCGGCGTGGCGGCTCGACTCGCAGCAGCTGTGCTCGGAGAGTGTCGGAGTGGTCGTAGCTCGACGTCAGAAGCATCCGGAGAAGTCCTATCTCCGCCGAGCTCGCGTAAGTCGCGATCGATGCTTGGGTGAATCGCACTGATGAGACAGCGTGGGTCGCCCACCACGATCCGAAAGCCTCGGGGTGGGTCTGTCCCGCTCGGTAGTCGGAAAGAAGCGTAAGGGCGATCGTCGAACTCCTCCTTGTGCCTCTGCACAACTCGCTATCGCCATCTTGGCCGCATCTTGGATAGCGTCCGTCTGATGGTCCGAGGGTGCTCAATCCTCGCGATGACGGGTCAAGCTGCCCATCCGAGCATAGATGAATACTTCCATGGTCCATGAATCCATAGTCATCACTCTAGTGTTCCGCCCTCTGAAAATGGGTTGTTGAGTATATTTCAGATGCTGCATTAACTGTCGTAGAAGAGTCGCAAAAGCTCCCTCACTCTCGCCATGAGAATGGTGATCCCATGGGGTGAAGACGACGAAGAACCCGCCATCTATAAGTTTGAGAATAAGGAGAGATCAGTAAAGATTTTTAAATAATGAGAGTAGGACAAGAACAAGATACTAAGTAAGAAAGAGTGGAAGCAAAAGAAACTTATATTTTTGTACATAAATTTTTATTAAATATAAATCCTTAAAGCTTCCCAAAACCTAGGGCTCGTCCTATATCAAGATGGCTCGATACCATACGTGAGACCCGAGTAGAAACTCCTAGACCCCACTGTGTATTCTTGTACTAGTCCAGAGATCAATGCTAGTACACAGTTCAAACAGAAAAGATGATACATTGCCAACAACGCTTTATTACAATAGTAATGAAGTTTTACAAAAGGCATAACCTTTACAAAGGTCACAGAACCCTAAGCAAAAAAAAACACAAGCCGAAGGCAAAGATAACTTGATCGACCCATCAATCGCCACGTGCAATTGGTGGGAAACGAATCCTAGGCATCCGAGAATAATCCACCGCATCCACATTCGGTAGCGAAGTCATACTCTCCAGCTTGATCTTCTTCATTCTCTGCTTTTATATTTATAGAGCAACAGGTGAGTACAAAAATGTACTCCGCAAGTCTTGGGAAAAATGCATAGATGTAAGGTTTCACAAAGGAAGGCTATATGGTTTATTTGCAAAAATCAGCATTTTATTTCAAATCTACATAATTACTTTAAAAGCCATTTTGTAAACAACTTGTTTTTAATAATCGAAATTGTATAAGTACTTTAGTGAAGGTTAAACTACCAACACTAATATCTCAGGCCATCACAGCCAATTTTCAAAACCTCAGGTTACACCCCCTGATCTGAACATCACGAGAGTTATACTACTCCCGAGTTTTTCTCCAATTCATTTTGTTTTGAAATCAAAACCAAAACTTCTACCATGTGAATGCATTCCTTGCCCGCCCTTGACCGTGGGCACGGCTATTCGAATAGTTTTACTCTGCAGAGGTTGTACACTTTACCCACAAGAGATAAATTATCTTAATAGTCAACACGCTTCCTTTGGCATGAGACCCAGATAAATTATCACAAAGCCTTTCGCCTACTCCAGTATAGTTTAAATATCACCCGCTAAGGTTTCACCACAACTCGAATCCACGAGTTGGAGCCCCCTCTTGCGCCATGTGAGTACAGTAAACCCTGTCCCTCACTATGAGTAACCAGTACACCCTAGCACCCAATACACCACTGGTGATATCTAAGCTAAACTTTTATAGATTAGTTAGCTAGGTCGCACTCCATATAGACTTGTGGTTGTACTGTTTTGCTCAGTTTGGACAAACACAAGCGTCGGTCCTTAATAGACCAGGGTGGCTCATTCACAAACCCAACAATTCTCGTGCTAATTGCACCAGCCAAACCTTCCATCCACCCTTATCAACTTTTCCCTTTGAATTTCATTTTTATTTTCAAATTAACAGTGGTAACATTCATTACCACTTTTCAAACAAAATATTTAACAATGGTAACATCCATTACCAATGTTCAAACAAAATATTTAACAATGGTAACATCCATTACCAATGTTCAAACAAATCATTCATCAAAACATTTGATAAACATGCTACTCATTTAAGCATTATTATATTTATTTGCTACGCTAAGCATTTGCTAGTATTTAAACATTCAACAATTGTAACACTAACTCATTATTGAGTCAAAGGGATATCCTAAGTTGACAATGGTACAAGATAAACAATTTTCAATGGAAGATATAGCAAATTGGGTATCTAACTAAATTTTCTAAATCAAATTACCACTTGATATAACATAAGCATGCAATAATTTTAAAATAACTACCTAATCATTTTATAAATCATTGGAGCAAGTTGATCAAAGAAAACTTGCAAAGCATAGGAGCAAAATGGTCAAAGGAGACTTGCCTTCTGGTGCTGGGTTGAAATCTTCCTGAACTTGATCTTGAGGTTGCTCGGACAAATCGGTCTCTACACGTAAATCGAGAAATCCAAATAAATAAAATAAAATAAAAATTCAAAAATTGAAAATAAATATACCAATTTAAAGATTGAAATTTTAGATGAATTTAGAAATTTGAATGGATCAATTTGGAGTTAAAATGAGAAAGATATGGCTATTTGAAAATCTCAGATTTAAATAAATCCAGAAATTCGGAAATCTCTGACATGTGGGGTCCACTGGTCAGCAATTTCATTTAAAATGAGTCTCTGACGTATGGGACCCACTGGACTCGGGACCCACTTGTCAGTGAATAGCCTTGAGAGGGTGGTCGCCGACGGTGGGACCAGTGTCGCGCGGATAAAAACGGAGAAACTCAACCTCGCGCGCGGAGCGGGGCTCGAACGCGCGCCGAGGGAGTGGGAGGGGGAAGAGAGCGGCGCTAGCCAAGTGAGCGGGGAGGCACTGCCTACCCCTAATGGGTAGGTAACCCTCTTGAGGGTTATCTGCGCGGGAGGCTCGCGCGGCAACGTGGCATACACGTGGTCGCCACCGTGCGCCACGTGTGTACGGTAGCCGTCGTGGCGGCGAGGTGTGTGTGTCTTGGCGTGGCGGTTTTGTCGCCGACACGGCATCCGGTGGCATCCACGTCTGTTGCCACCGGACGCGGCCACCGCGTGGCTCGCCGGCCGATGGAGGCGCGGGACCCGAGGGTCACCGGCATTCAGCGGCGCGGCGCGCCGATGTGCGCGCAAAAGCAAGAGGAGTGGCGGGAATGCTTTGGTACCTTGCGCGATTACGAGGAAGGTCGGATCGGCGAGGCGACAAAAAGGCGGCGGTCGGAGAGAGCTTCACGGCGGCGGAGGGGTTCCGGTCGCAATAACTCGAAAAGTGGTCGCCTTTGAGATCGCTGAGGCACCCGGCAACGTCGAGGATGCACGGTGAATCTCGGGAAGGCTTGAGGCGGCGGCGATTGCTCGCCGGAGTTGAAGGTGGCGGCGGAGAAATCAAGCGCAGGAGGGCTCTCGGCTCGGCGATGGGCAATTGGAGGTGGAGACAAGCGAAGGGAGGCGAGACCACGGCTCGGCGTCGGGTTTTATAGAGGAATGAGGCGTATGCAGCGTATGGCTTCGCCGGACTTGGAACGCCCGAGAGTGAAGGCGATGGCGCGCGATGCATAATTAAAGAAAATAATGCGAAGCGGTTGCGGGAAGGCGGCTATTTGAATGTGCATTAGCGCGGGAAATAATTGGCCAAGCGAAGCTTTTAAAGCTTTTTTCGATTAATGGCGCACGCAAACGGGAGGAAGAAGGTGGCGGGAAGGCGAGCGGCGATGGGCCCGCATGTCGGTGAGAGAGGAAGGAGAGAAGGCGGCGGCTACGGCTCGGATGCGCGACCTTGCGCGGAGGAAAATAATCAAGGCCGTAGGATGATGAGTGAAGGGTAAGTGAAAAGATGCGGTTGAGATTCAATCCGCAATCGGATTTAAATCGAGCCGATGGGGGTACTAAGTGGCAGCGCGCGTTGCGATCTAATACGGCAATCATGAGCGGTCAAGATGGCGACAAGCGTTGGGGCGGCGGCTCGGACAGTGGGACCGTGGCGGTGAGTCCACGCAGAACCGATCTATGGCAGTGGGGCCGCTTGTCGGCGCAACCAAAAAAAGAAACTCAACCTCGCGGAGCGGGCTCGAAGCGCCGAGGAGGCGGGGAGGAAGAGAGCGGGCGGCGGTAACGATCGGGCGGGAGGCTCAGCCTACCCAATAAGGGCGATTAACCCTTTTGAGTATTAGTATTGGATGGCCGGACTCTTTGTCGGATGCGCGACACTTGGCGCCTTGAGAGAGAGGAGGCGGGATGAGCGCGAGGCAGTGGGATCGGTTCGGCCGGGAGGAAGGGCTCGGATGCTTGACAAGTGTCGGCCGAGGAGATTTTGATATTTAAATCTTTTATATATTTAAATCGATAGGAGACTTTAAAATACTCGAGAAAAATACCGGATAAATTCCAAAAATTCCAGAAAAATTCACATAATTCATCGATAATGTTTTAAACATATTAAAAATATTTCCAACTTATTTTGATATTAAATTTTCTTTTCAACTGAAACTTTAAATTCTGAAAATTCCAGATAATTGGAAATTATTAATTTAAAATTATTTCTTCAAAATAAAAGCAAAAATTTGGGATGTTACAGGCCGGCTGTGAACTCATGAGCTTCTTGGACGCCTACTCCGGTTATCACCAAATCTATATGGCCAAGGATGACGAAGACAAAACCAGCTTTATCACTCCAATAGGAACATACTGCTTTGTCAGAATGCCCTTTGGTCTGAAGAATGCTGGCGCAACTTTCACTCGCCTAATCGCGTTGGCGCTGGCCTCCCAACTAGGGAGGAATGTCGAAGCATACGTGGACGACGTGGTAGTCAAAACCAAACAATTAGCGGCCCATGGCCACGATCTCCAAGAGACCTTCGACAACCTCCGGAAGGCAGGCATCAAGCTCAACCCGGACAAATGCGTTTTTGCTGTATGGGCGGGCAAGCTCTTGGGCTTCTTGGTGTTCGGACGCGGTATCCAAGCCAACCCCGACAAGGTCGATGCAATCCTAGCCATGGAACCACCAAAAACAACGCGGGAGGTCCAGAGGCTCGCCGGCCGCATGGCCGCACTGAGCCGCTTTTTGTCCAGGGCCGCGGAGTGCGGCCTGCCCTTCTTCAAAACCCTGCGGGGTTGCGACGGGTTTCGGTGGGATGCCGACTACGCCAGCGCCTTCGACGACCTCAAGAAGCACCTTGCAAGCCTACCCACATTGGTAGCCCCGGCACCAGAGGCTCCCCTTTTACTTTACCTTGCCGCCTCCGTGACCGCCGTCAGCGCCGTTCTCGTTCTCGAGGAGGGCGCTCGCCAACGCCGAGTCTACTTTATCTCTGAAGCCCTTCAAGGCGTCTACTTCAACTAGGCGCCAGCTCCGCTGCCACAACTCCGAAGGGTAGGGGACGGAGCGCGATCGCGTATACTTCAACTAGGCTCTAGCTCCGCTGCCACTACTCCGAAGGGTAGGGGACGGAGCGCGATCGCGTCTACTTCAACTAAGCGCCAGCTCCACTGCCACCACTCCGAATGGTAGGGGACGGAGCGCGATCGCGTCTACTTCAACTAGGCGCCAGCTCCGCTGCCACCACTCCGAAGGGCAAGCGAACGCAGTGGGGAGGTGTCAACCTCCGCAGCGTCAACCATCAACCGTACAAGTAGCATGCAAATTGCGCAATACTCGACATAACGGTCCTCTTTTCCGTTAATAAGCAAAAGAAAAACAACAACAAAAGCAAAAGCCACACCACGCCACCAGCTCCTGGAGGACATTACGAATCGGCGCCGTCTTCGGCACGCTGACGAGCCTCCTCCAGCCACTCGAGGAAGTTACCCTTCCGGTGTAGCGTCCGTCGCAATAGTGCCTTGGCCGCCTCCTCTCCAAAGTGGCGCCAGATCCCCTCGTAGAAGCTCTGCACGGCAGGCATGGTGGTACGGACTGCGCCGGACCATACCCCGGCCCCAGTCGGAGCACTCAAGCCGGAGGACGCCAGCCCCTCCACGTGCTCACACCCCCGGGCAAGGCACGCACTGGCGTAGCCGCAGTGATCGCCGAAGGCTTTCACACCGTCGAGCGCCAAGCTCGAGCCCTCCTCGATCCGCGCCAACGACTGACTCACGTCCGTAGCATCGTGGGTAAGGTCCGGCACGACGACGGAAGGCCCCGCAGGGCCCCCTCCAAAGACCCCATCGCCCTCCAAGCGGACGCGGACACGTCGTTCAGAGCCTGGCTCTTCTCCTCCAAGGCCACGGTGAGCCGGGCCCTCTCCTCCTCCAACGCGCTGATCCGCCCAAGTAGGCCGGCATGTTCCTGTTAGTGATATGCCCTAGAGGCAACATGGAGATGTTGTATATATCACATACTATGTTTATGATACATTACTTTGTTCCTTGGAATAGACATCATCATTATTGATCAATGAGTATGTGACTTATTCATGAGACTCTTAAATACTAAGATGTTGCTATTTCTAAATGATCCCTGATCGTATATCATATGAGGAACAAATATGATTCAAAGACAAAAATCAGCATATGTATTGATTGATGATCATGTCTCATGGATCATGGTATGGTGATACCAAATCAATAATATGGACATGTGTTAGTGAACATATGTTGGATAGACTGCCATGAGACAACTGCAGAGATTCCATGTGTCATCGGTTGGTCTCAAGTAGTGTTTATGTAGAGTCCTTAGACTTGAGATCATCATGGTTCCCAACATGAGTAGTAGCTTATTTTGGGACTACTAAACACTACTCCATAAGCTGGGTAGTCATAAAAGTAGTCTTGGGTTTGCCATGAAACATGTAGTGGGATGTGAATGATCAAGATAGAATTTGCCCCTCCTTATGGGAGAGATATCTCTGGGCCCTCGATGTAATGGATTATGAAAGTGCATGGCCATGCCAAGGTGATTGAGGAGTCAATCACGAGTTTATAATCCATCACGGAATCGAGAGAGTGATTGAGCTATTAAGAGGATGACACAGTCTCGCCTTGAGCTCAATCTATATCGTGAGGCAAAGGATTCGTACATGAGAGAACATTACGAGTTCAACCGATATGATCTTTACATATACTTTGGGGTTAATATGTCTTACTAGAGGCCGCTATTAACATGGTAGCTGGAAGGCGTTTAGGGTCACGACCAAGTATACGTGAACCTCTGTGGTTGCACGCTTAACGGGTTGGAACACTAATTCGAATATGATTCGGATATGGGCTCAATTCGGATAGAGATTCGAATAGACTCCTATTGGGCCTCGGTCCACGAGGCCCACGTGAGGAGGTCTATATATATGGAGCGAGGGTGGAGGATTCGTCCCGATTAACATCTAGCAAAACCCTAGCCGCCACCTCCCGAGCCAAACCCTAGCTGCTCACGAGTGCTAGTACACTCGCGATCGGCTGCCCGGCCCGGACGTGTGGATACGGTGAGGCGCTGCTCGTTGCGATCTTGATCGGCGTGCGTGGAGGAGACGATCTGTTCGGGACGATCGGCTACTTCCACTACTACCTCGACGCGCGAGATTGGATCGGTTTCCAATTCTTCTTCCATTGCGCTGGCGTCTAAGTGGTAACGATCCATGATCCTTCCTTAGCATGATGTTCTTGGAGTGCGCGGTAGAAAAGTTTTGTTTTACGCCTCGTAGCCTACGCGTATTCAATAGTTCCTCTGCTGCGACACGCTGCGCCTCTTGGCTTAGCGTGCGACACCCGCTGCGAACTTCGCCTCCGCTCCAAGACATCGATGCGTCGCTGCGGCGTGCGCCTGCGTCGGCGCACGGAAGCTACTCCTCCAACGCCCTCCGTTCGCGAGGCACGCCTCATCGAGCGGACCGATGGCGACCGCTAACAGCGAGACATGGTTGCTTAGCATGCACACGAGCGGTAACATCAACGCCGGGCTCGGAGCTTACCTTCATCCCGTAGCACCCGATTGCAAGCGCAAGCAGTCCGTCCCGCATGACGGCGCGCCCGATCCGCACTGTCGTCACGCGTTCCGCAGCTCCATTGAGGCACGGGCGCCTCGGTTGTGGCACGCGAAGTCGACCACGGTGGCCGGCGAGCCTCGCGGCGATATCAGTGCGTCGTTGCGTTCGCCGCAGCGTCACCCGACCGCGAGATGCCACCACTGCCGATCCCTGCGCGTCGGCGACTTCCTCTTACGACGCCGACGGCGGCATAGCGAGCAAATCGGAGAAAGCCGCGAAGTCACGAGGAGAAAAGGAGCTACGCCTACCTCGCCACCCCACTATGGCGTGGGAGGTGTCGGCTCAACCCTAGGGAAGTAATCACCTCCTCCTCGATTAGGGTAGCCTCGCGGTTGAATCCTAGACCACCGCCAGCGGTGCCGCCACATGGAATTGCTTCGCCCGCAAAGCGTCGCACCGACGGCGCTTTGCGTCGGAGACCCAGCAGGCACACCGACCCCTCGGTGCCGCGCCTTCCGGTGCGGGCAGCATGATCACGGCGGATCGCCGCAGAGCGACGGCGAGTGCTCGCATTGCTCCGTCGTCGCCACGCCTGGTGCCAAGGAAGGGCTTATGGCAGCCATCACGGGCAACGGCGGCGCGGGAGGCAGCTCCTCGACGACTAACATCGGCGACAAGGCGTCGTCTCCAGTGGCATCACCGCCAAGGCCCGCCTCGCCACCTAGGTCCTCGGCGACAAGGCCATTTAACGACCTGCGTGTCGACCTTAATGCTTGAATCTATCTTTGTAATCTTCGATTTCTAGCTATTATAGGTAGTAGCCTAGTTTTGAGGTTACAAGCTTTTAAGCATGGTGGCCTAAAGGAGTGATGTGGAGGATGGAGATCGTCTACACCTACTTGGAGATGGATATCACCATTTTTGGGCCATACTACTTCACAGTTAAATGTGTTTATCTATGATGTTATCTATCTTATTCTTATGCAATGATATATGTGATATGTTGCTTTGGTAGGATAGAATCCCTCTTAAAATTAGGTGTTAATGCCCTTCCATATGTTGCACCAAAAGATAATGATCACCGCATGGTAGGTCTACCAAAGTAGAGTGCCATCGGTTATCATCATCATTTGGGGTAGATGTCGGACATCTACATGCGGAAGCATTTGGTTTACTTAACAAGGTTATCAAAATAGTTTTGGACCTTGGGGCATAGATTGGGGCGAGGCATGCGATGTCACCCAAAGTAGAGTCACATAGGGATGTGATTAGCAAGGTGTTGCTTACCCATGTCACTAGTTTTCTAGCCGTGATGCCAAAGCTCACTAGGAATTAGTGAAATGAGGATCTTTACCCACTATGTAACTTAGAGGAGTTTTGTTGCAAAACTCATAGTGGGAGTCTTTTGCTAAATAGTTTAATAAAAGATGAACATAAACATAGTGCTAAACTTTGTATATTCTTGTGTTGTAGATCATGTCATTAACGCCGCATCCAGTACTTTTAATTTGCGATCTGTTCTTGAGAAAGAAAAACTCAATGGAACAAACTTTTTGGATTGGTATCGCAACTTGAGAATTGTTCTCAAGCAAGAGCGCAAGGAGTATGTCCTTGAGTCTCCTTACCCGAAGACTTGCTGATAATGCTACTATGGCTGCACGGAGAGCTTATGAGAAGCAAGCGAATGATTGCCTTGATGTGAGCTGTCTCATACTTGCCACAATGTCCTCTCGAGCTTGAAGCAATATGAGAACACAGATGCCTACAATATCATTGTGGGGTTACGTGGTATGTTTGAGAACCAAGCAAGGGTGAGAGGTTCAATACTTCAAAGTCCTTATTTGCGTGCGAGGCTTGCGAGAAGGAATCCCGTCGACCCTCATGTGATTAAGATGATTGGCTACATTGAGAGTCCGGAAAAGCTTGGTTTTCCCTTAGCCAAGAGTTGGCTCACGATGTGATTCTCGATCGCTTCCCAGAGCTTTGAGCCATTCATAATGAACTTTCACATGAACAACTGGACAAGACCCTGGTGAGTTGCATGGGATGCTAAAATCTGCGAGGAAAGCATTAAGAAAAGCAGCAATCATGTGATGATGATGCAGAAAGGCAAGGGCAAGCCCTATGTCAAGAGAATCGCGGTCAAAAGAAAGAAAGCTCGATGCGATCGCGAGCGGTTCTAAGGCCAAGAAAGACAAGAAGGGCGATGCTCATCGATGCGATTGTTACTCTGTAAGCAATCGGGACATTGAAAAGGCGCCCAAAGTACTTGGAGGATCTTGAGAAGAAGAAGGAAATCGACTTCCACTCCGGTATAAATGTTATAGAGATCAATCTTGCTACTTCATCAACTGATTCTTGGGTATTTGATACGGATCGGTTGCTCACATTTGCAAATCGTTGCGGGGCTAATAAAGTAGAAGTTTGAGGAGGAGCGAAGTGGATCTTCGCGTTGGCAATGGAGCAAAAGTTGCTGCGGTAGCTGTTGGCACCATGCCATTGTCTTTACCTTTAGGATTAGTTTTGGAATTGAATAATTGTTATTGTGTTCCATCTCTTTCAAAGAACATTATTTACGCTTCATGTTTGCAAAGAAGGTTATGACTTTAAATCTATGGACAATGGTTGTTCTCTTTATTTCAAAGATATGTTCTATTGTCATACTCCATTGGTGAATGGGTTATACGTTCTTACTCTTGAAGGGTCACGGTCTATAACATTAATGCAAAGAGGCAGCGTCAGAATGATTTGAATCCACGTTTATTTGGCATTGTCGCTTAGGTCACATAAATGAGAAAGCATGCGAAGCTCCATAGAGATGGTATTCGCACTCATTTGATTTTGAATCATTAGAGACATGCGAATCTTGTTTACTTGGCAAGATGACAAAGGCACCTTTCACGGTCAAGGTGAGCGGGCAAATGACTTATTGGCACTTGTACATACCGATGTATGTGGACCAATGAGCTTAACGACAGAGGTGGTTTTGATACTTCATAACTTTCTCGATGACTTTAGTAGATATGGGTATATCTACGATGAAGCATAAGTCGAATCCTTTGAAAAGTTCAAAGAATTCCAAAATGAAGTGCAAAATCATTTAGGCAAGACAATCAAGTTTCTACGATCGATCGTGGAGGCGAGTATTTGAGCCATGAGTTTGGCAATCATCTAAAGGATTGTGGAATTGTTCCACAATTGACTCGCCAGAACACCTCAATGGAATGGGGTATCGAGCGGAGAAATCGCACCTTATTAGATATGGTGCGCTCCATGATGAGCCAAAGTGATCTTCCGTTGTCTTTTTGAAGTGCGCTCTTGAAAGCGACCGCGTTCACACTAAGCGAGGTTCCATCAAAATCGTAGAAAAGACACCATATGAGATGTGGACGGGACAACGTCCTAGCTTGTCTTTTCTTAAGATTTGGGGATGTGAGGCTTATGTAAAACGTTTACAATCTGATAAGCTCACTCCTAAATCGATAAATGCTTCTTTATCGGGTATCCTAAGGAAACAAAGGATATTACTTTTATAATCGAGGAGAAGGCAAAGTGTTTGTCGCGGCATGGTGTCTTCTTAGAGAAAGAGTTTCTCTCAAGAAGGGATAGTGGGAGCACAATTGCAACTTGAAGAAATTCAAGAAACACACGATAACGTTTCAGCTCTCTGAGAACCACAACGGGATGAACAAAGCGTTGAAGAACTGTTGTGGACACACCGGCACCACGTAGGTCGAAAGGTCACGTCGTGCACACGAGAGGTACATGTTCTTGACTACTCAACAACGGGACATATTGTTGTTAGACAACGATGAGCCTAAGACCTATGAAGAAGCAATGGTGGGACGGACTACGAGAAATGGCTTGAAGCCATGAGATCGAAATTGAATCCATGCACATAATCAAGTTTGGAACTTGGTTGATCCACTGATGGTGTTAAAACCATTGAATGCAAATGGGTTTTCAAGAAAAGATAGACATAGATGGAAATGTTCACATCTATAAAGCGCGATTGGTGGCCAAAGGTTTCAAACAAATTCAAGGTATTGATTATGATGAAACTTTTTCGCCGTCGCAATGCTAAAGTCTATTCGGATCATTCTAGCGATTGCTGCATATTTCGACTATGAAATATGGCAAATGGATGTCAAAACAGCTTTCCTTAATGGAAATCGAGTGAGGATGTGTACATGACACAGCCCACAGGTTTTGTCGATCCGCAATCGATTGGAAAGATATGCAAGCTCAAAGATCCATTTATGGATTAAAGCGAGCATCTCGGAGTTGGAACATTCGTTTTGATGAAGTAATCAAAGGGTTTGGTTTCATCAAGAGCGAAGAAGAGCCTTGTGTTTACAAAAGGCTAGTGGGAGCGCACTCGTATTTACGGTCTTATATGTGGATGACATATTCCGATCGGAAATGACATTCCTTTGCTCGAATCTGTTAAGTCTTCATTAAAAATAGTTTCTCTATGAAAGACTTAGGAGAGGCAGCATATATTCTCGGGCATCAAGATCTATAGAGATAGATCAAAAGGCTAATTGGATTAAGCCAAGATATTACATTGACAAGGTGTTGAAAAGGTTCAATATGCATGATTCCAAGAAAGGTTTTCTACCTATGTCACATGGTATAAATCTTAGCAAGAATCGGTGTCCTAGTACACGATGGCGGGATAAAATGAATGCGATTCCATATGCTTGGCTATTGGGTCCATTATGTATGCCATGCTTTGTACACGTCGGATGTTTCAGTATGCTTTAAGTGCTACGAGTAGATACGATCGAGATCGGTGAAAGTCCTTTGGATTGCGTAAAGAACATCTTGAAGTACTTGAGAAGAACTAAAGATGTGTTCCTTGTCTATGGAGGTGAGGAAGAGCTCGTTGTAAATGGTTACACCGATGCTAGCTTCCAAAGCGACAAAGATGATTTTAGATCGCAATCTGGATTTGTGTTACTGCTGAATGGCGGTGCGGTAAGTGGAAGAGTTCCAAGCGCAGACGGTTGCTGATTCTACAATGAAGCCGAGTACATAGCGACTTAGAAGCGCCAAAGAGGTTGTTTGGATCAAGAAATTTATTTTGAGCTTGGTGTGATGGCTAGTGCCTCAGCCCAATGGACCTCATTGTGACAATAGTGGGGCCATTGCGCAAGCCAAAGAGCCTAGATCGCACTGAAGTCCAAGCACATTTTACGGCGATTTCATCTCATCCGCAAGATAGTGGAGAGCGATGTGAAGATATGCAAAGTACAAGCGGTTTGAACATTGCAGATCCGTTGACAAAGCCGCTTCCCGACCAAAGCATGAGGCTCACACTAGGGCAATGGGTATTAGATACCTACATGGTTGACTCTAGTGCAAGTGGGAGGCATAGTGATATGCCTAGAGGCAACATGGAGATGTTGTATATATCACATACTATGTTTATGATACATTACTTTGTTCCTTGGAATAGACATCATCATTATTGATCAATGAGTATGTGACTTATTTATGAGACTCTTAAATACTAAGATGTTGCTATTTCTAAATGATCCACGATCGTATATCATATGAGGAACAAATATGATTCAAAGACAAAGATCAGCATATGTATTGATTGATGATCATGTCTCATGGATCATGGTATGGTGATACCAAATCAATAATATGGACATGTGTTAGTGAACATATGTTGGATAGACTGCCATGAGACAACTGCGGAGATTCCATGTGTCATCAGTTGGTCTCAAGTAGTGTTTATGTAGAGTCCTTAGACTTGAGATCATCATGGTTCCCAACATGAGTAGTAGCTTATTTTGGGACTACTAAACACTACTCCGTGGCTGGGTAGTCATAAAAGTAGTCTTGGGTTTGCCATGAAACATGTAGTGGGATGTGAATGATCAAGATAGAATTTGCCCCTCCTTATGGGAGAGATATCTGGGCCTCGATGTAATGGATTATGAAAGTGCATGGCCATGCCAAGGTGATTGAGAGTCAATCACGAGTTTATAATCCATCACGGAATCGAGAGAGTGATTGAGCTATTAAGAGGATGACACGAGTCTCGCCTTGAGCTCAATCTATATCGTGAGGCAAAGGGATTAGTACATGAGAGAACATTACGAGTTGGTAGATATGATCTTTACATATACTTTGGGGTTAATATGTCTTACTAGAGGCCGCTATTAACATGGTAGCGGAAAGGCGTTTCGGGTCACGACCAAGTATCGTGAACCTCTGGTCGCACGCTTAACGGGTTGGAACACTAATTCGAATATGATTCGGATATGGGCTCAAGTCGGATAGAGATCCGAATAGACTCCTATTGGGCCTCGGTCCACGAGGCCCACGTGAAGGTCTATATATATGGAGGCGAGGGGCGGAGGATTCGTCGATTAACATCTAGCAAAACCCTAGCCGCCACCTCCCGAGCCAAACCCTAGGCGCTCACGAGTGCTAGTACACTCGCGATCGGCGTTCGGCCGGGCGTGTGGATACGGTTGGCGCCGCTCGTTGCGATCTTGATCGGCGTGCGTGGAGAGACGATCTGTTGGGACGATCGGCTACTTCCACTACTACCTCGGCGCGCGAGATTGGATCGGTTTCCAATTCTTCTTCCGCTGCGCTGCGCGTCTAAGTGGTAACGATCCATGATCCTTCCTTAGCATGATGTTCTTGGGTGCGCGGTAGAAAAGTTTTGTTTTCTGCTTCCGTAGCCTACGCGTATTCCAATAGTTCCTCTGCTGCGACACGCTGCGCCTCTTGGCGGCGTTTCGACACCCCAGCTGCGCGAACTTCGCCTCCGGCACACGAATCGATCGTCGCTGCGGCGTGCGCCTCGTCGGCAGCACGAAGCTACTCCTCCAACGCCCTCCGTTCGCAGAGGCACGCCTCATCCAGAGCCCGACCGATGGCGACCGCCTAACAACAGGACATGGTTGCTTAGCATGCACACGACGGTAACATCAACGCCGGGCTCGGGAGCTTACCTTCATCCCGTAGCACCCGGTGCAAGCGCCGCGAGTCCGTCCCGCATGGCGGCGGCGCCGCCGATCCGGCTGTCGTCACCGCGTTCCGCAGCTCCATTGAGGCGCGGGCGCCTCGGTTAATGGCACGAAGTCGGACACGGTGAGCCGTGCGAGCCTCGCGGCGTGTCAGTGCCGTCTTTGCGTTCGCCGCAGCGTCACCCCGACCGCGAGATGCCACCGCTGCTCGATCCCGCCCGCGTCGGGCGACTTCCTCTCGACACCGGCGGCGGCATAAGCGAGC
Organism: Melocanna baccifera; assembly: GCA_036346265.1. Classification (NCBI taxonomy): domain Eukaryota; kingdom Viridiplantae; phylum Streptophyta; class Magnoliopsida; order Poales; family Poaceae; genus Melocanna; species Melocanna baccifera. The sequence continues at coordinate 103,615 of JAYEVJ010000273.1, forward strand.
AAATCGGAGAAAGCTTCGCGAAGTCACGAGGAGAAAAGGAGCTACGCCTACCTCGCCACCCCACTATGGCGTGGGAGGTGTCGACTCAACCTGCCGGAAGTAATCACCTCCTCCTCGATCGGGGTAGCCTCGCGGTTGAATCCTAGACCACCGCCAGCGGTGCCGCCACATGGAATTGCCGCGCAAAGGCGTCGCACCGCGGCGTTCGCCGTCGGAGACCCGAAGAGGCACCCCGACCCCTCGGTGCCGCGCCTTCCGGTGCGGGCAGCATGATCACGGCGGCTGCGCGAGAGCGGCAGCGAGTGCTCATTGCTCCCATCGTCGCCACGCGCGGTGCCAAGGAAGGGCTTATGGCAGCCATCACGAACGCGGCGCGCGGGAGGCAGCTCCTCGACGACTAACATCGGCGACAAGGCGTCGTCTCCAGTGGCATCACCGCCAAGGCCCGCCTCGCCACCTAGGTCTCGCTGGCGCGGCGTGACCCCCGCGCTGCCATGCTCGGACCCACCCGGACCGTCGTCGGATCGTGACCTCGCGCCAAGCCGGCGGATGGGTCGAAATCGCAGCTTGGGACCGGGACCTCTGCCGCCGGGGAAGACGCCCCCGCCCGCCCGGCACCGTCGCGGCAGCGGGGTGAACTCATGGCCCGGCCTTTGGGCGCTCGGGCGCTGGCGAGGCCTAGGACCTCGCATACCGGTTTATCGGCCCAACCCCTTGGCGCGATCGCGGCCAGCGCGAAGTGTGCTCCTTCCACGTGTACGACCCCAGGAAGGCATCAACCGCGCGCTCAGTGTCCCGCAACGAAAGTACTACGCGCCCGGTGGGCTCCTGCAGCGATGACACCGGGGGGCGGACGCCATCCCTTCGCGATCGAGCCGTTCGTATTTCCACAGGCCGAAAAGCAGAGACACCCCGTACATGGTAAATTCCTCGGCAAGATCGCGCATGTTGAACCGAAGGGTCACACCGCTGAGTCTCCGCGCCTGCCGCTGGTCCTCGCCGCCGGCTTGGCCGGGACAATGATCGAAGGCTATCGGTTGACCGGCACCATGATTGCTGGTCGGCGTCACGGCGTGTCGAGACCGAATATGCAAGTCGGTCTCTGTGTAATCTCCTGCTGGTCCCGAGGATCATACTAGTGCACACAGTTAAACATAGATGTCATCACAACCATATACACGATATAATAAAGGAAAAGCTCAAATATCGATAAATCTCAAAAGGTACGACCTTATGGTCAAGCTTACAATAAACTGGCCCGAAGGCTTAACAAGAGTAGCAGCGGAAAACCAAAAATAAAGCATAGTGGCCAATCGACAAACCCACAGGCTATCGAGTGGAGAACGAAGCCTAATCCGCGAAGTCGTCGAAGTACTCTCCTTCTGGAACCTCCTACTGGTGAAACTCCTGTTCCTCAACTGAGCAACATTGGGCATAAAGCCATGAGTACAATGGTACTCAGCAAGTCGTTTGTAACAAATGAATGCAATATAGTATGCAAGGCTTATCAAAGGATGGCTGAAATGTTAATTTGCAATAAAGACCGTTGAAATACAAATAATAGATTGAAGGCGAACTTTAAGTAAAACAATACTTAAGTAAATAATCAAAGGAATTGACATAACCACTTGCGGACCTCCTATCCACAAGCTCAACTAACCACTTATGGACCTCCCATCCTTAAGCTAAACAAACAGTGAACACTGTCCACTTCCATTCACAAGTTTTGAAATAACTACCCTCGTGTGAAATCACGAGCATTGTCCATAATGAGGACGCGGCTATTCGAATAGTTTTACACTCTGCGGAGGTTGCACAAGCTGTACCCACACGATGTGAAAATCCTCACGTTAAAGATAATCACAACAAGGCCTTTACAAAGTTCGATTACAACTCAATCCGCCCGCTAGGTTTCATCACACCCCCTGCGCCACATGGAAATCAGCAACCATGTTCATCTCAATGGCAAGATTAAAGTTGAAACCTCCCAAATTAGTCGGCCGAGTCCATCCCATTCTAGACATGTGGTTTGCACGGTAAGGCTCAGTTCAATGGCACACAAAGTTAAGTCCTTAAGTATACCCGGGCGAGACTACCACATCCCCCAAAGTGCACTTGCACTTCCCCCTTTACTGCACGATCACTCGCCCGAGTGCAAAACCAAGTTTGTATAACCACCGTACGATGGCGCACCAGCGTCATGGCACAAATTTTAATATGCGTGGCACCAACCACGTTCCATATCTCATTAAGTCAAGATTATAATTTACATGTGATGATAAACCCGATCGGAGCTATAAGCAAAGCTAAGCAATCTGTCGTACCAGCCCATGTGACAAATACTTAGCATCACTAGTATGTTTCGCAACCTATGGTGACAATGGCATCATGGCATTCCAAAATATAAAGGAGGGATAAACTTGGTTTAAAAAAATAGCGATGCAATGTAATTTAAAACAAATTAATTAAATAATAGATTGCAAACTGGGTTTAACATGATCAAAGGACATGACTTGCCTTGGTTATGCTCGTGAGTACTCACGGTCTTGACGCGAAAACTGCTCCTCGAATCCGAATCTAACGAGAGAAAGCGACTGAAAACAAAGAAACACATAAAATAACAAGAAAATGAACTCCAAAATTCACAAAACTAGAACCAACAGCTAGAGCTCAATTTTAGATGAATTTAAAAAAAGAACGGGGTCAATCGGAGCTAGGACGGAGGAGAACGGGCTCTCGAAAAATCAAATTAGAAATTAAATCGGAAAAAGAAAAAGTGCATTGTCTTTGTGAACCCGGTCCACGGAGAGTCGGTCCACGGTGCACCGGCACATGGAGCAGATGCGCTTGCGCGGCGGCCGGCGGCGGCGTGGCAGCGGAGTGCCGCCACGTGTCATCTGCCGGCGTGGCGCCGCGTGGCGACACGTGGCACCACGGATCTGGTCCGACCGACGTGGCGGCGTGGCATCGCCACGTGGCTACCACGTGGCGGAAGGGCGGCGTGGTGGCTTGCGGCAGGGGGCGGCGTGGCTCCTGCAGCGCGCGCGGCGCGGCATCGGGCGGTCGGGAGTGCGCCGAGTGGCGCGATCTGGGGCGTTGGCCCAGATCTGGATGGGCGGCGGTGATGGAGTGGCGCGGTGTTAGTGATATGCCCTAGAGGCAACATGAGATGTTGTATATATCACATACTATGTTTATGATACATTACTTTGTTCCTTGGAATAGACATCATCATTGTAACAGCCCAGCTGTTTATTCCAAAAAAAAAACACATTTAATTTAATTAAAAAAAATGTTTACTTTTGGTTGTTTAAGTTTATTTGCCTGATTTTACGCTTTTAAAAGGGTTTTACGTGAGAAAGGTGATTTAAGAAAAAATAAAAACAATAAATAAATAAATAAATAAGGTATTAAATAAGTTAGTTTGAAATAAAAATCAAAGTTATTTGATTTCTTGAAATTTTAAAATTTTTAGCTAACTTTGATTTTACGCTAAAGAAAATAGCCTTTCATTAAACAAAAAATATTTTATAAGGAAAAATATTCAAATTTGAGTTGGAATTTTTTTATAAGTTCTAAATAGCCTAAGAAACTTCTATGAATTTTTCTAAGATTTTTAAGCTTTATTTGTTATTTATTGTATTATTTAAAGCTAGAAAAGAAAAACATTTTTAAAAATTAAAATAACATTCAAAAATTCCGAAAATATTTTTTTTATTCTTTTCAAGTTCCAAGGATTCTAAAAATATTTTTTTTAGAATTTTTTCAAATTTTCTTTTTCTTTTCCTTTTTTTTCTTTTCTCTCTTTTCTCTCTCCTCCTTTTCCTTTCTTCTCCAAGAATCCTCCCGTGCGTGTGCAGCAGAGGCGCAGCAGCCATGGCTTTGTTTTGAAGCTTTTTCAACCTCCAATAACTCGTGATTTACTCAACGGTTTTTAGTGAAATAAATTGCATTGAATTCCCCTAATCAAGCTCTTTCATTCCCCCACCGTTTCCCCTCATTCATGAGCTATTTTCACGGGATTTAAACCATGTCATTCAAAGACATACCCCATTGATCTCCCTCCTCGGTCCACCTCCACCCCTATAAAAGAGAGCCCCGTGAGCCTCTCCTCATCCTCACTCAACCCCGAAAATCTCAACTCCCCACTCCCTCTCGTTTGGTCGCAATCGGAGTTTTATTTTTATGTACCAAGCGTCGTTCTCCGGCCTTTTGTGCCTCGTCCGGTGGAGCGCCGCCGCGTTTGACCACACCGTTGGCTTCGCCTCGCCGCGTTCTACGCGGTGCTCACCTCGCCTTCGCCGGAACTTCGCCGGAGCACCGTCGCCACCGTGGGCCAAAACGGGTCGCCGTTCTTCGCGTCGCCACCGGCCGACCGTGCATGCCCGACCAAAACCAAGGTGAGCATCACGATCCCCACACTCCCCTCTTCGATTCGCCGCATGTCTCGCATGTTAATTCGACTCCGTTTGCCCGGAACGCCGATGTCAGCCTATAGGCTGTTTAACGTCTTGTCCACCGTGTTTCGCTCGTCCGTTGGCCGAGCCGTCTGCGGCGTTGAGTTCGTCTCGACACGTTCTACGCCGTGCTCCCCTCCATTTGTCCAAAAACCTTTCCTAAATATTTGCGTCCGACACCTCGCCATGGCCGCAAATGGCACTTCGTGTCCCCGCCTGTCGGAAATAATTTCAACAATCCGTCGCGTCAAAGCGTGCCAAACCATCCCGGTGGCTCGTTTCGACGGTTTGGATTCGCCGACCGAGCGAAGATATTGAATTTTTCGTGTTTGGTACCGTCGTCGTTCAAGCGACGATTGCGTCGCCTCGGTGAGTTTCGGCTTAGCGATATTTTTTCTAGACTCGCCTTACGCGTTCTACGCCGTGGTTACCTTACTTCATCATATTCTTTGCCCGAAAATTATTCTTCTCTCGCCACCCTATGTCGTTGTCACCGTAGGCGTCGTCATCGTGCTCCGTTTAACGTGCCGCCAACTCCTACATGTGCCTCGGGTTATTAGCAACCCATTGGCTTCACCTCCCATGCCTTTTCTCACCAACGACACGGCCAAAAACAGTGAACAGGGCTGCTGCCCTTTACTGTTCACGCGGAATATTCCTTCGAATATTCCTGATTTTTCTTTTTCAGAATTTTCTGATCCGACAATCTTCCAATCGCTCGTTCTCCTCCGTCGAACTCCGAATCAGGTGATTCAAGTTTCTAAATTCATCTAAATTCATAATCTATTTTTCAGTATATATTTCATAATTTTTGGATTTTCTCGACCGCCCTTGGTTGAGTCTCTCACCGCCGAACACCGCCGCCATTTGCCGAGTTGCGCCACCGCTTCATCTCGCCACCGACCACCTTCCAACCACTTCGGTATTGCACGAGCACCAATGCACTCCTCGCAATCCCCTCTCTCTTTCTTCACCTCGCCACCCCCGCTAAGCAATTCCCACCGGGCGTCTCTTCGCCGACGACGACGCCATCACCGTCAAATCTTGATGGGATCGCACGCACCTCCTTCACCCTTTTTCCCGAGCGAGCATGACCGAGTACCCCACCGCGGTAACCTTCCTCGAGCCGCGCGAACCTTCGACGCCCCTTCTCTCGAGCAAGCCGTCGTCGAAGAGTCTTCGTCGTCGATGATCGTGTCCCGCCTCGCTACACCCTCACCGCCAGCCAACTTTGTGCAGCCCGAACTGTGCACCAAAGTAAATCAAGACTCATACTCTTCTCCCTCTTTTGTACATCTCACCGGTCTTCACCGCCATTGAATCACTCGGATCTTATCACGCGGCCGTCCGGCTTCTCCCAACCATCCGATTCTAAGACTCAGATATCAGAAGGCTCTTAAGACTCCGACGCGTCGGAGGTTCTTTAGACTCTAACCGTTCGGAGGTTCCTTAGACACCGACGGTTCAAAGACTTCCTTAGACTCCGCTGACTCGGAGGCTTTTTAGACTCCGACCGCCGGAGCCTTCGACTTCGACCTTCGAAGACTCCAATTTTGACTTTGATCTTCAGAGACTTCAACTCCAATCCTTTTGACCACAATTGTTTTTCCGACTACAGTCACTCTCGACCACAGTCGCTCCCAACCACTGCCGTCTCCATCTACCTCCGACCGTAGTCGCTTCCGACCACTATCACTCTTCGCTCTAAGTCTCCGAGTACCTTCGCTTTTTCAGCAAGGAGTAGTTGGAAGAATACTCGGTAGTCGAAGTTGTAGCCGACTCTGAGTACCTTCGCCTTCCACCACCGGTGTTCATTGTCATCCCGACCACTCGACTCCGACTACCATTTGTTCTCGACTGTTATAGTGTTCTCGACCCAGCATGTCTGATTTCGACCAAGTCTTCGACCGAATCTTAATCTTGAATTCGACTACGCCTCGATCATGGTTTCGACCATACACAAATATTGTAGCTCCCGACTACTTTTTCTTCATAAAGAAAAGAATTCCAATAATTCCTTTTATTTATTTCTTTGGAATTCAAACTTCCAGAAGTCGTCCTCCTTCGCCCTAACTCCTTTTGGACCAATTCAAATTCCCAAATTCATATTCTATCTCCCGGCATTTATTTTGTAAAATTTGGATTTTATTTGGATTTTATTTGAGTTTAGTTTGTTCTTGCTTTCCGCGTGTAGACTACGACTATTTCGGAGAGTATAACTTCATCGAACATGACAAACTTGAAGCAAGGCAAGTTACACCTTTGATCATGTTGCTCCTAGTAATTTAAATTATTTATGTTGATTTTAAATTATTATGCATGCGTACTTTTATTCAAATCTAGTTTAAATTCGATTTAAATTCTAGTTATACCCAAATCCTTTGTGTATGGCCAAATTTGATATTGAACTTCCTTATACCTTGTCACCATAGATGAAAACCTAGTTAGTACAATAGTATTGACTAGAAATTTTGTAAATTGCTTAGCCATGCTTAGAATGATTTAAGTGGGAATATTTGTTTCACTGGAAAATGATAAGTTTCTAAAATCTATTTTTGACTTCGGTGAGTCAAGAATGAATATGAATGTTTCAAAGAAAAATATAAAAACTTGGTTTGGACCTAGGCTAATGGTTAGGTGGTGGGTCTTTGGCATGCCTCGTGTTTGGTGACACTGGTTGATTGTCGAGCACAAGGGGTATGTGGATTGAGCCTAAGTCAAATTAAGGACCGATGCATGAGCTCTTGTTGCAAAGCCACATCGTACTACCACAAGGTGGTATGGGACAGTCTGGTGACTAATTTGTGAGGTCCCAACTTTGGTCTCGCTATAGGTTGAATGTGAGCGTGGCATAGGCCATGGGAAGTCTCACACGGCACAAGAGGGGCTCCAACTTGTGGATTCAAGTTGTGGTGAAACCTTAGCGGCGTGACCAAGTTGAAGGCTTAGCATTGTAAAGGCCTTGTTATGATTTCTCGACGCACGCCTACGGGCGTGTAATGGCCGACAATATGAGATAATCATATCTTGTGGGTAAAGCTGTACAACCTCTGCGAGTGTATAACCTATCTGGATAGCCGTGCCTACGGTTATGGGCAAGCGAGTAAAGTTTTTCATGGATTAGACTTTGGTTTTAAAAATGGTTTCGAAAAGGCTTATGGATGGATGGATGGAATTCATGACCGGTGGGATACTGTGAATAAGTTGGTGTTTGGTCGAACTGCACTAACAAAATGAATCCATAAGAGATTTTGAAAAGCATATGGATAGATGGAATCCATGTGAAACCTTTTGAAAAGATGGACCGGTGGGATACGTGACTAGGTTAGTGTTTGGTCGTAGCTCTGCACTAACGATATTATTTTGTAAATTATTATTTCTATCTATTGTATAAAATTCAGCTTTTGCACTTATGTTATTGTATTTAAATTCGATCTTGCTTTTGCACAAATAAACTTAATAAGCCTTCCTTTGTTATCCCTATGCATGCATTCACTCTGTTAAAACTCACGGTGTAACTTGCGTAAGTACTTTATGTGCTTACCTTGGGAGTACTTTATGTGCTCACCTTGCTAAAATCTGTTGCGGAGGATGGCGTCAACAACCGGTGAGGATGGTGGCGACTAGGCGCGTCTTCTGATCATTCGCTGTGGGCGGGCGGGATGGGCTGCTACTTCATTGGTTTTCTTTCATTTGTTTATATGTATTTTGGTTTATGAACCATTGATGTAAATTTGGCCACAGGCCCATATTTAATTAATGAATAAATGTCATTGTGCATGATATGAATCTTTGTTATCCATTGTGTGCACTAGCTTGATCTGGACTAGTGCGATTTACCTGAGAGGATCCAGAGTCGTTGCTCGGGTCCAAGCAGAGATGGTATCAGAGCTATAATGACCCTAAGACGTGATCGTAGGTAGAATATAATGGTTGAACCTTAAGGACTTAACTTAAATAATAAAATATTTTTAAAAAAAGCTTTGCTTACTCTTACCTCTCAACCTTTGCTTACCCTTATCTCTCAATCCTTTCTCATCTTTATGTCATTTCTGAAAAAAAAAACTTATTTCTATCTCTCATCTTGTTCAAACCATTATAGATGGATGTTCATCAAGATGCACCGAATGATGGATAGAGTGTAGGCCTTCATCGACTACTCCGTCGATGGGACTCCAATGTCGAGCTATCTACCTACCCAGGAAAGTTAGCCATGGAAATCAGATGATGGGACACCGCTTTGCTGTACTCGTCACCAAGCAAACTGGACAAGGAAGTCTTCGCTAGCGCTTTAAAGAAAGCAGTTACTCGTTTGAAAGAACCAAGCAAGAAGTCGCTCGTAAAGCAGTTCTTCGCCTCTGCCATCATTTCAATCTTCGCATTGAAGGGACGCTCTTTGTACTCAGAGAGCCACGAAGGATTACACCAAGGCAACCCTTACCCTTTTAGGATAAGTTGTTACGCAGCTATTAGACGATGTTACGAGCTATCAGGTTTTCTCTTTTATTGATAGCCGTAACTGTTACTTAATATTATCTTAATAAAAGTTTTGCTAGTTGGTATTTTGTGGGAATGTGCAAAACGACCCCTATTCCTCCTTTGTCTTAAGTCTCCTCTTTCCTAATCTTTGGAAGCATCAAAGTGGAGCACCGATCGTCAATACCCTTGGACAACAATTAGAAAGTCATAAAAGTTTACAAATGGATATCTGAACAAGATCAAAGCTCAAGCCATACGAGTAAAATCCAAACCCATTTCTTTGCTAGTGCGAATCTAGGGACGAGATTCTCTTTAAGAGGGTAGTTTGTAACAGCCCAGCTGTTTATTCCAAAAAAAAAACACATTTAATTTAATTAAAAAAAATGTTTACTTTTGGTTGTTTAAGTTTATTTGCCTGATTTTCTGCTTTTAAAAAGGGTTTTACGTGAGAAAGGTGATTTAAGAAAAAAATAAAAACAATAAATAAATAAATAAATAAGGTATTAAATAAGTTAGTTTGAAATAAAAATCAAAGTTATTTGATTTCTTGAAATTTTAAAATTTTTAGCTAACCTGATTTTCTGCTAAAGAAAATAGCCTTTCTGTTAAACAAAAAAATATTTTATAAGGAAAAATATTCAAATTTGAGTTGGAATTTTTTTATAAGTTCTAAATAGCCTAAGAAACTTCTATGAATTTTTCTAAGATTTTTAAGCTTTATTTGTTATTTATTGTATTATTTAAAGCTAGAAAAAGAAAAACATTTTTAAAAATTAAAATAACATTCAAAAAATTCCGAAAATATTTTTTTTATTCTTTTCAAGTTCCAAGGATTCTAAAAATATTTTTTTTAGAATTTTTTCAAATTTTCTTTTTCTTTTCCTTTTTTTTCTTTTCTCTCTTTTCTCTCTCCTCCTTTTCCTTTCTTCTCCAAGAATCCTCCCGTGCGTGTGCAGCAGAGGCGCAGCAGCCATGGCTTTGTTTTGAAGCTTTTTCAACCTCCAATAACTCGTGATTTACTCAACGGTTTTTAGTGAAATAAATTGCATTGAATTCCCCTAATCAAGCTCTTTCATTCCCCCACCGTTTCCCCCTCATTCATGAGCTATTTTCGCGGGATTTAAACCATGTCATTCAAAGACATACCCCATTGATCTCCCTCCTCGGTCCACCTCCACCCCTATAAAAGAGAGCCCCGTGAGCCTCTCCTCATCCTCACTCAACCCCGAAAATCTCAACTCCCCACTCCCTCTCGTTTGGTCGCAATCGGAGTTTTATTTTTATGTACCAAGCGTCGTTCTCCGGCCTTTTGTGCCTCGTCCGGTGGAGCGCCGCCGCGTTTGACCACACCGTTGGCTTCGCCTCGCCGCGTTCTACGCGGTGCTCACCTCGCCTTCGCCGGAACTTCGCCGGAGCACCGTCGCCACCGTGGGCCAAAACGGGTCGCCGTTCTTCGCGTCGCCACCGGCCGACCGTGCATGCCCGACCGAAACCAAGGTGAGCATCACGATCCTCACGCTCTACTCTTCGATTCGCCGCAACTCTCGCATGTTAATTCGACTCCATTTGCCCGGAACGCCGATGTCAGCCTATAGGCTGCATAAAGTCTTGTCCACCGTGTTTCGCTAGTCCGTTGGCCGAGCCGTCTGCGGCGTTGAGTTCGTCTCGACGCGTTCTACGCCGTGCTCCCCTCCGTTTGTCCAAAAACCTTTCCTAAATATTTGCGCCCGACACCTCGCCATGGCGCAAATGGCACCGTGTCCCCGCCTGTCCGGAATAATTTCAACAATCCGTCCGCGTCAAAGCGTGCCAAACCATCCCGGTGGCTACGTTTGAGACGGTTTTGGATTCGCGACCCGCGCGAAGATATTGAATTTTCGTGTTTGGTACCGTCGTCGTTCAAGCGGCGATTGCGTCGCCTCGGTGAGTTTCGCTTAGCCGATATTTTTCTAGACTCGCCTTACGCGTTCTACGCCGTGGTTACCTTACTTCATCATATTTTATTCCGAAAATTATTCTTCTCTCGCACACCCTATGTCGTTGTCACCGTAGGCGTCGTCATCGTGCTCCGTTTGACGTGCCGCCAACTCCTACATGTGCCTCGGGTTATTAGCAACCCATTGGCTTCACCTCCCATGCCTTTTCTCACCAACGACACGGCCAAAAACAGTGAACAGGGCTGCTGCCCGTTACTGTTCACGCGGGAATATTCCTTCGGAATATTCCTGATTTTTCTTTTTCCAGAATTTTCTGATCCGACAATCTTCCAATCGCTCGTTCTCCTCCGTCCGAACTCCGAATCAGGTGATTCAAGTTTCTAAATTCATCTAAATTCATAATCTATTTTTCAGTATATATTTCATAATTTTTGGATTTTCTCGACCGCCCTTGGTTGAGTCTCCTCACCGCCGGAACACCGTCGCCACCGCTGCCCGAGTTGCGTCACCGCTTCATCTCGCCACCGACCACCTTCCAACCACTTCTGGTATTGCACGAGAGCACCAATGCACTCCTCGCAATCCCCTCTCTCTTTTCTTCACCTCGCCACCCCTCCGCCAAGCAATTCCCCACCGGAGCGTCTCTTCCGCCGACGCTGACGCCATCACCGTCAAATCTTCGATGGGACTGCACGCACCTCCTTCACCCTTTTTCCCGAGCCAGAGCATGACCGGAGTACCCCACCGCCGGTAACCTTCCTCAGGCCCGCGCGAACCTTCGACGCCCCTTCTCTGAGCAAGCCGTCGTCGAAGAGTCTTCGTCGTCGATGATCGTGTCCCGCCTCCGCTACACCCTCACCGCCAGCCAACTTTGTGCAGCCCGAACTGTGCACCAAAGTAAATCAAGACTCATACTCTTCTCCCTCTTTTGTACATCTCACCGGTCTTCACTGCCATTGAATCACTCGGATCTTATCACGCTGGCCGTCCGACTTCTCCCAACCATCCGATTCTAAGACTCCGATATCCGAAGGCTCTTAAGACTCCGGCGTCGGAGGTTCTTTAGACTCTAACCGTTCGGAGGTTCCTTAGACACCGACGGTTCAAAGACTTCCTTAGACTCACGACTCGGAGGCTTTTTAGACTCCGACCGCGAGCCTTCGACCGACCTTGAAGACTCAATTTTGACTTTGATCTTGAGACTTCAACTCCAATCCTTTTGACCACAATTGTTTTTCCGACTACAGTCACTCTCGACCACAGTCGCTCCCAACCACTGCCGTCTCCATCTACCTCCGACCGTAGTCGCTTCCGACCACTATCACTCTTCGCTCTAAGTCTCCGAGTACCTTCGCTTTTTCAGCAAGGAGTAGTTGGAAGAATACTCGGTAGTCGAAGTTGTAGCCGACTCTGAGTACCTTCGCCTTCCACCACCGGTGTTCATTGTCATCCCGACCACTCGACTCCGACTACCATTTGTTCTCGACTGTTATAGTGTTCTACGACCACTGTACAGTTTCGACCAAGTCTTCGACCGAATCTTAATCTTCGAATTCGACTACGCCTTCGATCATGGTTTCGACCATACACAAATATTGTAGCTCCCGACTACTTTTTCTTCATAAAGAAAAGAATTCCAATAATTCCTTTTATTTATTTCTTTGGAATTCAAACTTCCAGAAGTCGTCCTCCTTCGCCCTAACTCCTTTTGGACCAATTCAAATTCCCAAATTCATATTCTATCTCCCGGCATTTATTTTGTAAAATTTGGATTTTATTTGGATTTTATTTGAGTTTAGTTTGTTCTTGCTTTCCGCGTGTAGACTACGACTATTTCGGAGAGTATAACTTCATCGAACCGCAGCAAACTTCGAAGCAAGGCAAGTTACACCTTTGATCATGTTGCTCCTAGTAATTTAAATTATTTATGTTGATTTTAAATTATTATGCATGCGTACTTTTATTCAAATCTAGTTTAAATTCGATTTAAATTCTAGTTATACCCAAATCCTTTGTGTATGGCCAAATTTGATATTGAACTTCCTTATACCTTGTCACCATAGATGAAAACCTAGTTAGTACAATAGTATTGACTAGAAATTTTGTAGAATTGCTTAGCCATGCTTAGAATGATTTAAGTGGGAATATTTGTTTCACTGGAAAATGATAAGTTTCTAAAATCTATTTTTGACTTCGGTGAGTCAAGAATGAATATGAATGTTTCAAAGAAAATATAAAAACTTGGTTTGGACCTAGGCTAATGGTTAGGTGGTGGGTCTTTGGCATGCCTCGTGTTTGGTGACACTGGTTGATTGTCGAGCACAAGGGGTATGTGGATTGAGCCTAAGTCAAATTAAGGACCGGTCTGTGAGCTACTGTTGCAAAGCCACATCGTACTACCACAAGGCTGGTATGGGACAGTCCTGGCTGACTAATTTGTGAGGTCCCAACTTTGGTCTCGCTATAGGTTGAATGTGAGCGTGGCATAGGCCATGGGAAGTCTCACACGGCACAAGAGGGGGCTCCAACTTGTGGATTCAAGTTGTGGTGAAACCTTAGCGGCGGCGTGACCAAGTTGAAGGCTTAGCATTGTAAAGGCCTTGTTATGATTTCTCAGTCGCACGCCTACGGAAGCGTGTAATGGCCGACAATATGAGATAATCATATCTTGTGGGTAAAGCTGTACAACCTCTGCAGAGTGTATAACCTATCTGGATAGCCGTGCCTACGGTTATGGGCAAGTCGAGTAAAGTTTTTCATGGATTAGACTTTGGTTTTAAAAATGGTTTCGAAAAAGGCTTATGGATGGATGGATAGAATTCATGACCGGTGGGATACTGTGAATAAGTTGGTGTTTGGTGACTGCACTAACAAAATGAATCCATAAGAGATTTTGAAAAGCATATGGATAGATGGAATCCATGTGAAACCTTTTGAAAAGATGGACCGGTGGGATACTCGTGACTAGGTTAGTGTTTGGTCGAGCTTTGCACTAACGATATTATTTTGTAAATTATTATTTCTATCTATTGTATAAAATTCAGCTTTTGCACTTATGTTATTGTATTTAAATTCAATCTTGCTTTCGCACAAATAAACTTAATAAGCCTTCCTTTGTTATCCCTATGCATGCATTCACTCTGTTAAAACTCACGGTGTAACTTGCGTAAGTACTTTATGTGCTTACCTTGGGAGTACTTTATGTGCTCACCTTGCTAAAATCTGTTGCGGAGGATGGCGTCAACAAACCGGTGAGGATGGTGGCGACTAGGCGCGTCTTCTGATCATTCGCTGTGGGCGGGCGGGATGGGCTGCTACTTCATTGGTTTTCTTCCATTTGTTTATATGTATTTTGGTTTATGAACCATTGATGTAAATTTGGCCACAGGCCCATATTTAATTAATGAATAAATGTCATTGTGCATGATATGAATCTTTGTTATCCATTGTGTGCACTAGCTTGATCTGGACTAGTGCGATTTACCTGAGAGGATCCAGGAGTCGTTGCTCGTGGTCAGACAATCATTATTGATCAATGAGTATGTGACTTATTCATGAGACTCTTAAATACTAAGATGTTGCTATTTCTAAATGATCCACGATCGTATATCATATGAGGAACAAATATGATTCAAAGACAAAGATCGATATATGTATTGATTGATGATCATGTCTCATGGATCATGGTATGGTGATACCAAATCAATAATATGGACATGTGTTAGTGAACATATGTTGGATAGACTGCCATGAGACAACTGCGAGAGATTCCATGTGTCATCAGTTGGTCTCAAGTAGTGTTTATGTAGAGTCCTTAGACTTGAGATCATCATGGTTCCCAACATGAGTAGTAGCTTATTTTGGGACTACTAAACACTACTCCGTGGCGGGTAGTCATAAAAGTAGTCTTGGGTTTGCCATGAAACATGTAGTGGGATGTGAATGATCAAGATAGAATTTGCCCCTCCTTATGGGAGAGATATCTCTGGGCCTCGATGTAATGGATTATGAAAGTGCATGGCCATGCCAAGGTGATTGAGGAGTCAATCACGAGTTTATAATCCATCACGGAATCGAGAGAGTGATTGAGCTATTAAGAGGATGACACGAGTCTCGCCTTGAGCTCAATCTATATCGTGAGACAAAGGGATTCGTACATAAGAGAACATTACGAGTTCAGCCGATATGATCTTTACATATACTTTGGGGTTAATATGTCTTACTAGAGGCGCTATTAACGGGGTGACCGGAAAGGCGTTTCGGGTCACGACCAAGTATCGTGAACCTCTGGTCGCACGCTTAACGGGTTGGAACACGATTCAAATATGATTTGGATATGGGCTCAATTCGGATAAAGATCGAATAGACTCCTAATGGGCCTTGGTCCACAAGGCCCACGTGAGAGGTCTATATATATGGAGCGAGTGAGGATTCGTCGATTAACATCTAGCAAAACCCTAGCCGCCACCTCGAGCCAAACCCTAGCGCTCACGAGTGCTAGTACACTCGCGATCGGTGTTCCAACCCGGACGTGTGGATACGGTGGAGGCGCTGCTCGTTGCGATCTTGATCGGCGTGCGTGGAGAGCGATCTGTTGGGACGATCGGCTACTTCCACTACTACCTCGGCGCGCAAGATTGGATCGGTTTCAATTCTTCTTCATTGCTGGCTGGCGTCTAAGTGGTAACGATCCATGATCCTTCCTTAGCATGATGTTCTTGGGTGCGCGGTAGAAAAGTTTTGTTTTACGCTTCCGTAGCCTACGCGCGTGAAGAGTGGTATCGGGGCCATCTTGCTTAGTTTGCAATCTGGATCAGCGCATATATGTTGATATCGATAGTAGTAGATTGGATCTATTACGGTCTAAATAAGGTAGCACGGGTTGATGAGATCAATCGGTCATAAGGGGTTGAAATTGGTATGAGTTGATAGCATCACAAGGCCAAAAGATTAGTTCGTGCTCCTTCTTTGATGTACGCGCGACTTGCCCCTACCATTTGGAATCACCATCGGGGCTAGCTGCGCGCTGTCGATAGATCGAGCCAACGGATCGAGGTCTTGTGTTGTGGTCTCCTCAAGTATACGATCGCGATGATCAATATGATTGATCTAATGAAAATTGAGACATTTTGAATGGCTCGGATTTGGGTTGATTTGATCGGCTCGATAAGATTTTCATAGCGATTTCATAGATGCGATCTATGTAATCAGCGAGATTTTGGCGCTGCCACGAAACGCGAGGCAGCGGGACGCGTGTGTATCCCCCTTGTATAGCGTCTTGGGTTCACATCGTTAGGTAGAATGCGATTCTCGTCTAACTTGTTTTTGCAGAGAATGATGTGAATAGTATGGCCCTATAGCTTATTTGAATGTATGAGATGTATGTGATGCATGTAACATTCGTTCATGGCTGCGTGTCATGATTATTTCAGCTATTGTTAGCTGTATATATTGTATTTAACGACCTGCGTGTCGACCTTAATGCTTGAATCTATCTTTGTAATCTTGATTTCTAGCTATTATAGGTAGTAGCCTAGTTTTGAGGTTACAAGCTTTTAAGCATGGTGGCCTAAAGGAGTGATGTGGAGGATGGAGATCGTCTACACCTACTTGGAGATGGATATCACCATTTTTGGGCCATACTACTTCACGATTAAATGTGTTTATCTATGATGTTATCTATCTTATTCTTATGCAATGATATATGTGATATGTTGCTTTGGTAGGATAGAATCCTCTTAAAATTAGGTGTTAATGCCCTTCCATATGTTGCACCAAAGATAATGATCACCGCATGGTAGGTCTACCAAAGTAGAGTGCCATCGGTTATCATCATCATTTAGGGTAGATGTCGGACATCTACATGCGGAAGCATTTGGTTTACTTAACAAGGTTATCAAAATAGTTTTGGACCTTGGGGCATAGATTGGGGCGAGGCATGCGATGTCACCCAAAGTAGAGTCACATAGGGATGTGATTAGCAAGGTGTTGCTTACCCATGTCACTAGTTTTCTAGCCGTGATGCCAAAGCTCACTAGGAATTAGTGAAATGAGGATCTTTACCCACTATGTAACTTAGAGGAGTTTTGTTGCAAAACTCATAGTGGGAGTCTTTTGCTAAATAGTTTAATAAAAGATGAACATAAACATAGTGCTAAACTTTGCATATTCTTGTGTTGTAGATCATGTCATTCTTGCGCATCGAGTACTTTTAATTTGCGATCTGTTCTTGAGAAAGAAAAACTCAATGGAACAAACTTTTTGGATTGGTATCGCAACTTGAGAATTGTTCTCAAGCAAGAGCGCAAGGAGTATGTCCTTGAGTCTCCTTACCCGAAGACTTGCACGATAATGCTACTATGGCTGCACGGAGAGCTTATGAGAAGCAAGCGAATGATTGCCTTGATGTGAGTGTCTCATACTTGCCACAATGTCCTCTGAGCTTGAAGCAATATGAGAACACAGATGCCTACAATATCATTGTGGGGTTACGTGGTATGTTTGAGAACCAAGCAAGGGTGAGAGGTTCAATACTTCAAAGTCCTTATTTGCGTGCGGGCTTGCGAGAAGGAATCCGTCGACCCTCATGTGATTAAGATGATTGGCTACATTGAGAGTCGGAAAAGCTTGGTTTCCCCTTAGCCAGAGTTGGCTCGATGTGATTCTCGATCGCTTCCCAGAGCTTTGAGCCATTCATAATGAACTTTCACATGAACAACTGGACAAGACCACTGGTGAGTTGCATGGGATGCTAAAATCTGCGAGGAAAGCATTAAGAAAAGCAGCAATCATGTGATGATGATGCGAGAAAGGCAAGGGCAAGCCCTATGTCAAGAGAATCGCGGTCAAAAGAAAGAAAGCTCGATGCGATCGCGAGCGGTTCTAAGGCCAAGAAAGACAAGAAGGCGATGCTCATCACGATGCAGATTGTTACTCTGTAAGCAATCGGGACATTGGAAAAGGCGCCCAAAGTACTTGGAGGATCTTGAGAAGAAGAAGGAAATCGACTTCCACTCGGTATAAATGTTATAGAGATCAATCTTGCTACTTCATCAACTGATTCTTGGGTATTTGATACCGGATCGGTTGCTCACATTTGCAAATCGTTGCGAGGGCTAATAAGAAGTAGAAGTTTGAGGAGGAGCGAAGTGGATCTTGGCGTTGGCAATGGAGCAAAAGTTGCTGCGGTAGCTGTTGGCACCATGCCATTGTCTTTACCTTCGGGATTAGTTTTGGAATTGAATAATTGTTATTGTGTTCCATCTCTTTCAAAGAACATTATTTACGCTTCATGTTTGCAAGCGAAGGTTATGACTTTAAATCTATGGACAATGGTTGTTCTCTTTATTTCAAAGATATGTTCTATTGTCATACTCCATTGGTGAATGGGTTATCGTTCTTACTCTTGAAGGGTCACGGTCTATAACATTAATGCAAAGAGGCAGCGTCAGAATGATTTGAATCCACGTTTATTTGGCTTGTCGCTTAGGTCACATAAATGAGAAACGCATGCGAAGCTCCATAGAGATGGTATTCTGCACTCATTTGATTTTGAATCATTAGAGACATGCGAATCTTGTTTACTTGGCAAGATGACAAAGGCACCTTTCACGGTCAAGGTGAGCGGGCAAATGACTTATTGGCATTTGTACATACCGATGTATGTGGACCAATGAGCTTAACGACAGAGGTGGTTTTGATACTTCATAACTTTTCTCGATGACTTTAGTAGATATGGGTATATCTACGATGAAGCATAAGTCGAATCCTTTGAAAAGTTCAAAGAATTCCAAAATGAAGTGCAAAATCATTTAGGCAAGACAATCAAGTTTCTACGATCGATCGTGGAGGCGAGTATTTGAGCCATGAGTTTGGCAATCATCTAAAGGATTGTGGAATTGTTCCACAATTGACTCCATGAGAACACCTCAATGGAATGGGGTATCGAGCGGAGAAATCGCACCTTATTAGATATGGTGCGCTCCATGATGAGCCAAAGTGATCTTCCGTTGTCTTTTTGAAGTGCGCTCTTGAAACTTGACGCGTTCACACTAAGCGAGGTTCCATCAAAATCGATAGAAAAGACACCATATGAGATGTGGACGGGACAACGTCTAGCTTGTCTTTTCTTAAGATTTGGGGATGTGAGGCTTATGTAAAGCGTTTACAATCGATAAGCTCACTCCTAAATCGATAAATGCTTCTTTATCGGGTATCCTAAGGAAACAAAGGATATTACTTTTATAATCGAGGAGAAGGCAAAGTGTTTGTGCGGCATGGTGTCTTCTTAGAAAGAGTTTCTCTCAAGAAGGGATAGTGGGAGCACAGTGCAACTTGAAGAAATTCAAGAAACACACGATAACGTTTTAGCTCCTCTGGAACCACAGCGGGATGAACAAACTGTTGAAGAACTGTTGTGGACACACCAGCACCACGTAGGTCGAAAGGTCACGTCGTGCACACGAGAGGTACATGTTCTTGACTACTCAACAACGGGACATATTGTTGTTAGACAACGATGAGCCTAAGACCTATGAAGAAGCAATGGTGGGACGGACTACGAGAAATGGCTTGAAGCCATGAGATCGAAATTGAATCCATGCACGATAATCAAGTTTGGAACTTGGTTGATCCACTGATGGTGTTAAAACCATTGAATGCAAATGGGTTTTCAAGAAAAGATAGACATAGATGGAAATGTTCACATCTATAAAGCGCGATTGGTGGCCAAAGGTTTCAAACAAATTCAAGGTATTGATTATGATGAAACTTTTCGCGTCGCAATGCTAAAGTCTATTCGGATCATTCTAGCGATTGCTGCATATTTCGACTATGAAATATGGCAAATGGATGTCAAAACAGCTTTCCTTAATGGAAATCGAGTGAGGATGTGTACATGACACAGCCCACGGGTTTTGTCGATCCGCAATCGATTGGAAAGATATGCAAGCTCAAAGATCCATTTATGGATTAAGCGAGCATCTCGGAGTTGGAACATTCGTTTTGATGAAGTAATCAAAGGGTTTGGTTTCATCAAGAGCGAAGAAGAGCCTTGTGTTTACAAAAGGCTAGTGGGAGCGCACTCGTATTTACGGTCTTATATGTGGATGACATATTCTGATCGGAAATGACATTCCTTTGCTCGAATCTGTTAAGTCTTCATTAAAAATAGTTTCTCTATGAAAGACTTAGGAGAGGCAGCATATATTCAGGCATCAAGATCTATAGAGATAGATCAAAAGGCTAATTGGATTAAGCCAAGATCGTACATTGACAAGGTGTTGAAAAGGTTCAATATGCATGATTCCAAGAAAGGTTTTCTACCTATGTCACATGGTATAAATCTTAGCAAGAATCGGTGTCCTAGTACACTTGATGAGCGGGATAAAATGAATGCGATTCCATATGCTTGGCTATTGGGTCCATTATGTATGCCATGCTTTGTACACGTCGGATGTTTCAGTATGCTTTAAGTGCTACGAGTAGATACGATCGAGATCGGTGAAAGTCACTGGATTGCCGTAAAGAACATCTTGAAGTACTTGAGAAGAACTAAAGATGTGTTCCTTGTCTATGGAGGTGAGGAAGAGCTCGTTGTAAATGGTTACACGATGCTAGCTTCCAACCGACAAAGATGATTTTAGATCGCAATCTGGATTTGTGTTACTGCTGAATGGCGGTGCGGTAAGCGGAAGAGTTCCAAGCGTGACGGTTCTTGATTCTACAACGAAGCGAGTACATAGCGGCTTCACGAAGGCGCCAAAGAGGCTGTTTGGATCAAGAAATTTATTTACGAGCTTGGTGTGATGGCTAGTGCCTCGGCCCAATGGACCTCTCTTTGTGACAATAGTGGGGCCATTGCGCAAGCCAAGAGCCTAGATCGCACTGTAAGTCCAAGCACATTTTACGGTGATTTCATCTCATCCGCGAGATAGTGGAGAGAGCGATGTGAAGATATGCAAAGTACAAGCGGTTTGAACATTGCAGATCCGTTGACAAAGCCGCTTCCTAGCCAAAGCATGAGGCTCACACTAGGGCAATGGGTATTAGATACCTACATGGTTGACTCTAGTGCAAGTGGGAGAGCTGTTAGTGATATGCCTAGAGGCAACATGGAGATGTTGTATATATCACATACTATGTTTATGATACATTACTTTGTTCCTTGGAATAGACATCATCATTATTGATCAATGAGTATGTGACTTATTCATGAGACTCTTAAATACTAAGATGTTGCTATTTCTAAATGATCCACGATCGTATATCATATGAGGAACAAATATGATTCAAAGACAAAGATCAGCATATGTATTGATTGATGATCATGTCTCATGGATCATGGTATGGTGATACCAAATCAATAATATGGACATGTGTTAGTGAACATATGTTGGATAGACTGCCATGAGACAACTGCGGAGATTCCATGTGTCATCGGTTGGTCTCAAGTAGTGTTTATGTAGAGTCCTTAGACTTGAGATCATCATGGTTCCCAACATGAGTAGTAGCTTATTTTGGGACTACTAAACACTACTCCGTGGCTGGGTAGTCATAAAAGTAGTCTTCGGGTTTGCCATGAAACATGTAGTGGGATGTGAATGATCAAGATAGAATTTGCCCCTCCTTATGGGAGAGATATCTCTGGGCCTCGATGTAATGGATTATGAAAGTGCATGGCCATGCCAAGGTGATTGAGGAGTCAATCACGAGTTTATAATCCATCACGGAATCGAGAGAGTGATTGAGCTATTAAGAGGATGACACGAGTCTCGCCTTGAGCTCAATCTATATCGTGAGACAAAGGGATTCGTACATGAGAGAACATTACGAGTTCAGCCGATATGATCTTTACATATACTTTGGGGTTAATATGTCTTACTAGAGGCGCTATTAACATGGTGACCGGAAAGGCGTTTCGGGTCACGACCAAGTATCACGTGAACCTCTGTGGTCGCACGCTTAACGGGTTGGAACACGATTCAAATATGATTTGGATATGGGCTCAATTCGGATAAAGATCGAATAGACTCCTAATGGGCCTTGGTCCGCAAGGCCCACGTGAGGAGGTCTATATATATGGAGGCGAGGGTGAGGATTCGTCGATTAACATCTAGCAAAACCCTAGCCGCCACCTCCCGAGCCAAACCCTAGGCGCTCACGAGTGCTAGTACACTCGCGATCGGCGTTCCAACCGGGCGTGTGGATACGGTGAGGCGCTGCTCGTTGCGATCTTGATCGGCGTGCGTGGAGAGCGATCTGTTGGGACGATCGGCTACTTCCACTACTACCTCGGCGCAAGATTGGATCGGTTTCTAATTCTTCTTCCGCTGCGCTGCGCGTCTAAGTGGTAACGATCCATGATCCTTCCTTAGCATGATGTTCTTGGAGTGCGCGGTAGAAAAGTTTTGTTTTCGCGCCCGTAGCCTCGTGTATTCCAATACGCGGCGCGAGGAGCGGCGATGGTTGACGCGTGGCGCGGCGGCGTCGCGCGCGGCGGCGCGCGCCGAAGTGGCGGCGCGGCGAAGCGCGTCGGTGGATCTCGACAGCGGAGGCGGAGACCGCGGCGGCGCGATACCTCGGGACGGGCGGGCGCGTCGGCGATGGCGCGGCGGGGCGGTCGGCGATGGCGGCAGCGTGGCGGTAGCGCGTCGGCGAAGCGCGTATGGCGTGGGCACGCAGCGAGTGCGCGAGGTCGAGTGCGGCGGCCGAGGCACCTGCGCGCGCGCGTCGGTGCGGGAGAAGCGAAGGCGGCGAGGAAGCGGCGAGCGGGCGGCGGCAGCGGCGAGAAGGCGAGAGAGCTCATCGGCTTGGTCTCGCGCGGCAGCGATAACGCAGCGGCGTCGCGGCAGCGGGATACAGGTGACGGCGCGCGATTACGGGAGCGGCGCTTGGCGAGGAGGCGCGGGCGGCGAGAGTGGGCGGCGGCGAATTTAAATGGCACGCGAACCGAAAGCGTGGCGGGATGAGCGCACGCAGCGAACCGAGTGAGTTCGATCCGAGGCGACTTCGGAGTCTTTGGCGGTGGGCGGTTTGGGCGGTCGGGATGCGGCCGCGTGACACGGCGCGGATCAACGGCTCAGATCAATTAGGGTTAGGGTTTGGCGAGCTCGAATCGAGCGGCGAGGATGGAGCCGCGGCGGGAAGCGGATCGGGCGGTGCGAGAAAGCGGCGGCGGCGAGCGCGGGCACGGCGGCGCGGACGCGTGGCTCGCGGCGCGATCCACAGCGGGGACGCGAGGGCGTGGCGGAGGCGGGGCGGGCGTGGGCGTGCGCGAGATGGCGCCGCGTGGTAGTGGAGAGAATCGGGCGGTGCTTGGCGGGCGGGGAAGGAGGAGAGTGCAGTGGCGCGGGGGGGTGTGGATGGGCGGCGCGTGGCGGGAGGATCGGGCGCGGAGGGTGACCGGGAGATTTTAATTTAAATTCTTTCTCCAGAAAATGAAATAAAGATCAAATAGCTCTAGAAAATAGCAAATAAATCCCAAAAATTCACCAAAAATATCAGAAAATTCCTTGAGACCTGAAGAACTCAAATAAAATATTTTTGACTTATGTTGACGTTTATTTTACTCAGATAAAATTATTTTAAAACTTTAAAATTCATTTGAGGCTCAATTTAATTCCAAAAAATTCTAGAAAAAGTCTTGTGACACAAGGAACTTAATTAAATTATTTTCAGCTACTGTTGATGTATAGTTTAATCATATTAAATTATTTAAAATTTTTGAAAATTGCATTTAAACTTTATTTAAATTCAGGAAAATTCCAGAAATTTATTTTTAAATTCAAGGTTTTAAAAATCTCTGAAAATCAGGAGGTTACAACGCGGCAGTAGAACCATCTGCGCATCCACCCTCCACTTCTCCTTAAATCGCGGAGCGGGGACCGGATCGCGCGTAACGACCGCACCACAAAGTGGTCTATCTTCTTCTCCCGCACGAGAGCTTCAATCGTCTCTTCGGTGGCATGGCTTCGCCCCAGCACCGCAGAGCACCGCCCCTGCGAGCTCTGCCAGGCGTTGTACACCTTTCGAGTCTGCATTGGTTCGCGAGCCACCACCGAATATTTCGCCTCAGGCGGCGTCGAGCCGCGCTGGCCCGACGAGGCGCTGCCGCTCAGCCGACGGCCGGAATCTCCGTGGCCTGCCATCTTTCGTCCTGTGCAACGGAAGGGCCGGAGCGGCAGCAAGTGGATTTCGCGCAGCAACGAGGAACAAGCCAGGCGCATGTAACATCCCAAAATTCTATTCCTTTAATAAAGCATTTATTGGATTTTTCTTCCCTGGATTTTATTTAAGCCTGTTCTGAGGAAAAATTTAAAAACTTTGATTTATGTAAGCCAAAGTAAACTTATAGCATTTCATGAAAGTCAAACAAATGTATTTCACCTTCCTAAAGTCAAATCTACAAGTTATATTAATTTTCAAGATTTTATAAAGATTTAAAACTATCCTTTTAAAACCAATTTGTGCTTTTGCAAAATATAATTATCAATTTGGGTGGAAAATATTTTTATTAAGACCCAATTAGTCCTAGGAGGTTCTCTGAATTTTTCTGGATTTTTCCAAAATTTATTTGGTATTTTTCTGAGCTTTCTAAAGCTTAATAGCATTTCTGGAAAATCAAAAAGAAAGAAAATCCTAAAAACCCCTCCCGGCCGCCAGGTGTCAAGCATCGGAGCCCCTCCGCCCGCCGGATTCCCCCTCAGCCGTCCGATCAAACTTAAACCCTCTCCCCGCCTTCCCTCTCTCCGCTTGCGACGCGTGTCGTGCATCGGACCGTCCACTCCCGCGCCGGATTTAATCCTCGCCGCCCACACCAACTTACCGGTTCACCGCTCCCCTCTCCGCTCCTGCCGCCACATGGTTCGATCGGGACCGTTCGTCGTTGTCGGATTCTATCCCGGCCGTCCGTGTTCACTTAACCCTCCGCCCGAAACCCCAACGGCTCAGATCAAGTCTCCCTTGCCGGATGGGATCTCACCGCACCTCCTCACTTACCCGCGCGCATCACCCGGCGGCCGGATTTCCTCCTCACGCCGCACGCGTCGCTAATCGAACCACCGCCCGATTTCTTTCCCGTTTTTCTCTCTCGCTGACCGGTGGGCCCTCCGCGTCAGCTCCGTCTTCCCCGCCCCCTTTCCTTTCTTCCTCGCGCGATCTCCGCTGCTGCGCCATTCTTGCGCCAAACCGAAGCTTTTAAAGCCGGTTTCCTTCCGAGTGATGCCGCGCCAGCGCGATCGCAATTGATCCTCCACGCGTCCGTTGCAGGCATTAATTCCCCAATTCGCCCTCCTTCACCGTCGCGTTAATTCCCCAAACCGGCGAGTTGCGCCGGCGGTTACCGCCTCTCCCGCCTATAAAGGACCTCCCGAGTTCCTCCACCCACCGCCGCTCCCCGTGCCTCCAATTCACAACATTGAGCCGGAGCCCCTCGCGCCCGATTTCCCTCCGCGGCTCCGGCTACTCCGGCGGCGATTCCGCCGGCTCAAGCCCCTCGCCTCGCCGACACCTCCCGACCTTGCTTGGTGCCCAGCGATCCTCGGCGACCACTCCCACGAGCTGCTGCGTCACCGGAACCTCTCCGCGCCGTGAACCCTTCTCCGGCCGCGCCCCTCTCCGCCGATTTCCCTCTCCGGTCATCCTCGGCCTCGCGCAAAGGTACCGATGCACTCCCGCGTTCTCCTCGTCTTTTTGATACCCTCGGCGGCGCCCGCTGCGAACTCCGGCGACCATAGAACCCTCGCGCCGCCGCCGCGGCGCAAGGCCACGTCGGCCGTCGGGCGAGTTAGCGGCAGCGTGGTAGCAGGTGGCGGCGGATCGGCGCCACGCCGGCGCCACCCGCCGCCCCTCGCCACCTCGCGCGCGCGCGACCGCGTCGGCATAAAGCCGTGGCGTGGCGACCGCGTGCGACCACGTGGTGCCAAGTGGCAGCCACGTGGCGAACACGCCAGCGCCACCCGCTCCCGTAGCGCGCCGCCACCTCACCCTTCCCTCGGGTCCATGGACTCGGTCCACCACACCGGGCCCCACCTGTCAGCCTCTACCCGAATATATTAATCCTAGGGCTGACGTCATAATCTATGTTTTCCTTTAGAAAAATAATTCGTGCTGACGTCATAAATCCGTTTCGGTTTAAAAATAAATTCAGAAAATACCCTTTTTCTTTTATTTTGAATTTAAATTTTAGAAGGCTATAACTTTTGCATTTTAACTCTAAATTGACACATTCAAATTTCTAAATTTTTCTAAAATCATCATCTATCCATTTCTAGAATAATTTTGAAATTTTGAAATTTATTTAAATTTTATTTGAATATATTTTGTAAGTCCAAGGTTTAAATTTAAATTAAAACTTCCAATTTCTTTTAAAAGCTTCAATTCCTTTTTAAAATTTTTTGACCCACATCCAAAATTCAAATTCTGTCTCCCAGTTTATTTTATAATTTTTGGAAGTTATTTGGATTTCATTTGAATTTTTGTTTTGAATGTGCTTTGAATTGATTCTTTCGTTAGATATTGACGATTAGGAGAGTTTGAATTCGACGAATCTTGCAAGACTTTCGATCAAGGCAAGTTACACCTTTGACCATGTTGAACCTAATATTTCAAATTTAATTATATTGTTTTCTTGTATATGCATCGTACTTCTATTCAAATTTAATTTAAATTCAGTTTAAACTTTAGTTATGCCCATGATCCTTTGATTATAGCCCATTTGAAATTCTAATTCATACACCTTGTCACCCTAACTAAAAACTAGTTAATACCATAATATTGACTAGAAAATTTTGTAGAAATGCTTAACCTGGCTTAGTATAACTATAGGTGGGATAAATCTTTCACATGAAATGTCAGTTTGAAAAGAAACTTTGACTTGGACGAGTCAAGGGTGGTTTATGGAGGTTATTTAAAAATGAAAATAGAAAACATGTTTTGGACTTAGGCTAATGGTTAGGTGGTGGGTGCGGTATGCCTCGTGTTTGGTGACACTGGTTGATTATCGTGCGGGGTATGTGGTTGAGCCTAAATCAACAAGGATCGTTTACGTGAATTATTTCTGAAGTCACTTCATTACTACCATAAGTCCGGTATGGGACGGACTGGCTAAGTAATTTGTGAAGTTCCAATAATAGTCTCGCTATAGGCTGAATGTGGCGCGGCGTAGGTGTGGGAAGTCTCACATGGCACGAGAGGGGCTCCAACTCGTGGATTCGAGTTGTGGTGAAACAGTGGCGGCGTGATTATGTGGCGGCGTGATTATGTTGGCTATGAATCATCGGAACAGCCTTGTCATGAACTCTCGCCGCACACCTAAGGCGGTGTGTTGATCGCGTGGCTCAAGTGAGAGGAATGTCTTGTAGGTAAAGTTGTACACCTCTGCGAGTAACAAACTATCGGATAGCCGTGTCCACGGTCATGGACATCTTGAGTAGAGTCTTCACAGATTAGACTTGGACTTTCATAAAACTTGGTTTTGGCAAAACAAGCGTTGGATTTGGTAATGGTCGGGTGGATTCCGTGGATAGGTTAGTGTGGGTTGGAGCCTACACTAACGGTATTACTGTTAAAAACAATGTTTCATATCTTGTATTAAAATTCAGCTTTTCGTATTTACGTTATTGTATTTAAATTCAAGTATTGCTTTCGCACATTACCTATTAAGCTTTCCTTTGAGATCCCTTATGCATGCATCAACTCGTTATATTTCTGGTGTAACTTGCGTAAGCATTTACTTGCTTACCTTGGGAGTATTCTGTACTCACCTTGCTAAATCTGTTGCGGACTTCGACCGGCGACTACGGCGGTGAGGACTACTTGGCGAGTAGGGCGCGTCTTACGATCATTCGCTGTGGGAGAATTTGGATGGGCTGTCTTTGCCACCCTTACTATCTTTCCATTGTTTTTGTTTATTATGTTGGCCTTGTGCCCTTATTGTAAGACTTGGCCTTAAGGTGTACTTTCGTTTAATAATATCTCGTGGTTATTTTTGCATGATATACATTTTTGTTAAACCTGTGTGCACTAGCTTTTCACAGGATAGTGCGATTTACCTGAGAGGGCTCGGAGTTGTTGTTCGGGTCCCAGCAGAAATGGTATCGAGCAACAATGACTCTAAGACGTGACCTTAGCTAGAGACCAACTTTAAGGATATATTTTAATAAGAAATGCCCTTTTAAATTATCCTTCCTTTTCTCAATCTCTTTGCAAAACCGATTACTAACTCCTTTCCCCTTCCAAATTTTAGATGGAGCAACCCTGCGTCTCCCATGGAACCCTTAGGACTCTTCGCCGATGACCTGTACAACCTCATGCAAGAACTCAACTTCAGCCGTACCCCTCTACCAGGGGTATGTTGGCATGTATGGAGACGAGGCACGCTGGAGGTGGAAGTGAAGATCTTTAAAGATTTGGAGCTGCACGGAGCCATTCACGTGTTCGCGCACCTACCTCGAGACACCTTCTTCGGCGGAGTGCAGGATGCAGCCCGAGAGGCCATTCGCGGTGCGGAACATCTACGCTCGAGACTTGCCGCGCACCGATTTCGCTACTTTCCCATGAAGACTCACAGTGGGCTACCAACGACTTCGTCTCAGAGTATGAGAGCAACCCCGCCTCATACGGTGGTGGAGTTCACCAAGTCCATGGATCACATGTACCAGACCACCTGGACGAGCTGCACACCGCTGTGAAGCTCCGCGCGCGAAGAGGTACTTGCCGAGCTCCGTCTGCGAAGATACGAGTTCCACTGATTCCGGGCCTTTTCCAAGGAGACTTGATCGCAGCGCTAGTGTGTAGACAACCCCGAGTCTTAGAACGCTATCCGTGAGCTGTAGTCCTTTGTAAACAGCCACGAGACTATTATAATAAAATAAAAAGTTTTGTTTGGCTCTTATTCGTGTTTTTCTTGCTCCTGTGTGTTGTTTTGGTGGGATTGTTACTAGAACCTTTCCTTTAGTTCTCTCTCTAAATCTGAAAGCCTCAATAGATGGTGAACACAAGAAGGAACTCCGGCATGGACAACGCCAACCCGGAGCACAAGGAAGCGATCGGCTCGATTCCACCACCCCGTGCCGCGGGACCGGACTGGGTACAATTGATGGCCAATCAAAACCAGTTGATCTAATTATTAGCTCAGACGATCAACAACCCTCAGGCTCATCATCAACCTGCCCAAGTACCCCCCAATCGTCTTTCTGAGTTCCTGAGGATCAAGCCACCCACCTTAGCGGCGATCTTGAACCAATGGACGCCGACGATTGGCTCAGTCGATTGGCAAGAAGTTGGACATTCTACGATTGCACCGATCGGAGGCGAGTCCTATTCGCCTCCCATCAAGCCCGAGCAGCCCGCGTCGAATGGTGGGATACTTTCACCGCTTCGCACGCCAACCCGCAGACGGTGACGTGGAACGAGTTCGAGCAAAGCTTTCGCAAGACTCACATCCCCACCGGCACCATGGCATTAAAGAAGAAGGAGTTCAGATCTCTACGCCAAGGAAGTCGTACTGTCAATGAGTACGTGCAGAAGTTTAACCAACTAGCCCGCTATGCGCCAGAGGATGTGGCTTCCGATGAAGCCAAGCAAGAAAGGTTCATGGAGGGCCTGAATGACAACATATCAGTACAACTGATATCGGGTGACTATACTGACTTCCACCAGCTAGTCAGTAAGGCCATCCGCCAGGAGGGCAAACACATGGAAATGGAGACTCGGAAGAAAAGGATGGCGGACCAGAGAAACAACTCTGGAAGTTCTTTCAAGAATCGCAGTACCCCTCCGCACTCAAACAAGTTCAGACCCCAGGGCAGCAACTTCAAGAACCAGTCCAGCAGGTTCAAGTCCTCAACCAGCCGCCGCGTTTGGGCCAACGCGGCGATTCCAAAGCAACGCACTCCCAAGAATAGGTGGCGGACGCGAAGAAGCGATCCGCCGTCTAACGGATTGACCTGCTACTACTGCAAGGAACCAGGGCACTTTGCCAAGGCGTGCCCCAAGAAGATTCAAGCGGCAGCAACGTGGAGCCTCGGAAGTGAGAACAGGGCCAGCGAAGCGCGGACCTTCATCAAGGCGAGTGAACCACGTGGCAATGAGAAGAAGCCCGGTGCACGGATGTCGTCTTTGGGTATGTTCCTTGTCAATTCAATACCCGCATCAGTTCTTTTCGATTCCAGAGCATCACATTCATTTGTGTCAAAAACTTTTGTGGATAAACATGGGTTGGGCATGGTAACTCCTAGTAACCCCATGATAATTCACTCCCGGAGCGAGAAATGAGATCGGGGACCTTGTGCGAAAGTAGAAGCTGCTCATAGATGGAACCCGATTCCTAGCCGACCTTTTGGTCTTGGAATCGCAAGGATTAGATGTCATTCTCGGAATGAATTGGTTAGCCAAGAACCAAGGTCAGATCGATTGTGCTACCAGATCCATCACCCTCACCAATGACCAGGGCATAGAAGTGATCTTCTCTCCTCAAATCCCGAAAGCGGAGGAATGTGCCCTTTTCCATCTTCAAGTCTTGGAGGAAGTGCGATCGTGCGGGAATACCGGATGTTTTCAGGAACCGCCGAGGATGCCACGGATAGGAGATCGAGTTTGTGATTGACCTAGTCCCAGGCACCGCCCCGATTTCCAAGAGACCATATCGGATGCTTGCTAACGAGTTAGCAGAATTGAAGAATCAACTCAAGGAATTAGAAGACAAAGGGTATATCCGACCTAGTTCATCACCTTGGGAGCACCCGTCTGTTCGTCAAGAAAAGGGCGAGAGTTTGAGGCTATGTGTGGACTCTGAGCACTCAACGACGTCACCATCAAGAATAAATACCCCTCCCTAGGATCGATGACTGTTCGATCGGTTGAAAGGAGCCAGTATCTTCTCCAAGATTGAGCTGCGATCGGGATACCATCGGTGAAGATCCGTGAAGAGACATTCCCAAGGCGCCTTCTCCACGGATATGGACATTATGAGTTCACGGTCATGTCATTTGGGTGACCAATGCACCACCTACTTCATGAGCATGATGAGCGAGTGTGTTCATGAAATACTTGGACAAGTTCGTAGTAATCTTCATCGACGACATCCTCATCTACTCCAAGAATGAAGAAGAGCACGAGCAGCACCTCAGTATCACCCTGGAAAATCTTAGAGAGCATCAGCTTTTCGCCAAATTCAGTAAGTGTGAATTCTGGCTAAAAGAGGTGGCCTTCCTCGGACATATCGTAACAGCCGAAGGAATTGCTGTAGATCCTTCCAAGGTAGAAGCAGTAATAGAGTGGAAGCCACCAAAGTCCGTAACAGAAGTCAGGAGCTTTCTTGGACTTGCGAGTTATTACCGTCGGTTCATAGCAGGATTCTCCGAGACAGCCAAGCCGATGACCCAGTTGCTGAAAAAGGAAAAGAAGTTCGAATGAATGAAGGTTTGTGAGCAGAGTTTTCAGACCCTTAAGAAGAGATTAGTCTCAGCACCCGTGCTTGTCTTGCCGGACGTGCATAAAGGCTACGAGGTCTTCTGTGACGCCTCTCGCCTAGGCTTAGGCTGTGTTCTGATGCAAGAAGGCAAAGTGGTAGCCTATGCATCGCGTCAACTCAAGCCTCATGAGTACAATTATCCTACTCATGACTTGGAGTTAGCCGCAGTAGTACACGTCTTAAAAATCTGGCGTCACTATCTTATCGGTAACCGTTGTGAAGTATACACGGACCATAAGAGTTTGAAGTATATCTTCACCGGTGAGAACTCAACTTTGAGGCGAAGATGGTTGGAGTTGATAAAGGACTACGACATCGTATACATTACCACCTAAGCGAATGTGGTAGCCGATGCCTTAAGCAGAAGTCTTATGCAAACATGGTGATATCGGAAGAAGACCGGACCCAACCGGGAGGGAGTCACCCGTCTAAGTCTAAACCCGATGGGACCAAGCACTCTCGCCACACTCGAAATACAACCTAGCTTGCTGAACAAATTAAGGAAGCTCGAGCGTGGGCGAGGATATTCAAGAAATCGAAAGAATATGAGAAGAGGTAAAGCACCAGGATTCAGCGAAGATGAGCATGGCACGGTTTGGTTCGAGAACCACATCTGTGTACCGAACAATCAGGAAATCAAAACCCTAATTCTGAAGGAAGCTCATGACACCCCATACTCAATCCACCCAGGTCGTACCAAGATGTACCAGGATCTGAGGGAAAGATATTGGTGGGTTAGTATGAAAAGGGAAATCGCAGAGTTCATTGAAGCCTGCGACACCTGTCAACGAGTCAAAGCTGAATATCAGAGGCCAGCAGGACTCTTGCAACCATTGCCGATTCCAGAATGGAAGTGGGAAGAAATCGGTATGGATTTCATAACCGAGCTCCCAAGGACACAATCGGGTTATGATTCAATCTGGGTAATCATAGACCGATTGACTAAAGTGGCTCACTTCATACCAGTCAAGACCACTTATTCAGGGAGCAAGTTGGCTGAGTTGTACATGTCCCGAATTGTGTGCCTATATGGCGTACTCAAGAAGATAGTGTCAGATCGAGGTAGTCAGTTCACTTCTCGATTTTGGCAAAGGCTGCATGAAGAATTGGGTAGTAAGCTCAGTTTCAGTACCGCTTACCATCCCCAGACAGACGGTCAAACAGAAAGAGTTAATCAGATACTCGAGGATATGCTAAGGACTTGTACGCGAGATTTCGGGAACAGTTGGGACTGTTCACTGCCCTATGCGGAATTCTCGTACAATAACAGCTACCAAGCCAGTCTGCAGATAGCACCCTTCGAAGCCTTGTATGGTCGAAAGTGCAGGACCCCCCTGCTTTGGGATCAGCAAGGTGAACCCCAAGAAACTGGACCAAACCTGCTGCAAGACGCAGAAGATCAAGTGAAAAGGATCAGAGACAGACTAAAGATAGCCCAGTCTCGACAGAAGAGCTATGCGGATAACCGTCGTCGAGACCTGACCTTCGAGGTCGAGGACTACGTCTATCTTAGAGTATCCCCACTCAGAGATGTGAAAAGGTTTCAAGTTAGAGGGAAGCTAGCACCACGATATGTGGGCCCTTTCAAGATTCTGGACCGAAGAGGTGCAGTCGCATATCAGTTGGACTTGCCGCCAAGCATGTCAGGGGTGCACAATGTCTTTCATGTCTCACAGTTAAAGAAGTGCCTCCGAGTACCCACAGAGCAAGCCGCACTGGAAACCTTGGACCTCCAGGATGACCTCACCTATCAGGAGCAACCAATCAAGATTCTCGAGATAGCAGAACGTCAAACCAGAAGGAAGACAATCAGATTCTGCAAAGTTCAGTGGGGCAACCACACCGAAGACGAAGCCACCTGGGAGCGAGAAGAAGATTTAAAGACCAGCCATCCCCATCTCTTTTGCTAGCCAGTGCAAATCTCGAGGGCGACATTTCCTTTAAGGGGGGTAGGTTTGTAACATCCCAAAATTCTATTCCTTTAATAAAGCATTTATTGGATTTTTCTTCCCTGGATTTTATTTAAGCCTGTTCTGAGGAAAAATTTAAAAACTTTGATTTATGAAAGCCAAAGTAAACTTATAGCATTTCATGAAAGTCAAACAAATGTATTTCACCTTCCTAAAGTCAAATCTACAAGTTATATTAATTTTCAAGATTTTATAAAGATTTAAAACTATCCTTTTAAAACCAATTTGTGCTTTTGCAAAATATAATTATCAATTTGGGTGGAAAATATTTTTATTAAGACCCAATTAGTCCTGTGGAGGTTCTCTGAATTTTTCTGGATTTTTCCAAAATTTATTTGGTATTTTTAGAGCTTTTAAAGCTTAATAGCATTTCTGGAAAATCAAAAGAAAGAAAATCCTAAAAACCCTCCCGCCGCAGTGTCAAGCATCGGAGCCCTCCGCCGCCGGATTCCCCCCGTCGTCGATCAAACTTAAACCCTCTCCCGCCTTCCCTCTCTCGCGTGCGGCAGCGTGTCGTGCATCGGATTATCCACTCCAGCGCCGGATTTAATCCCGCCGCCCACACCAACTTACCGCTTCACCGCCCTCTCGCTCCTGCCGCCATGTGGTTCGATCGGGACCGTTCGTCGTTGTCGGATTCTATCCCGGCCGACCGTGTTCACTTAACCCTCCGCCCGAAACCCCAACGGCTCAGATCAAGTCTCCCTTGCCGGATGGGATCTCAGCCGCACCTCCTCACTTACCCCTTCGCGCATCACCCGACGACCCGAATTTCCCCCTCCTGCCACGCGTCACTAATCGAACCACCGCCCGATTTCTTTCCCGTTTTTCTCTCTCGCTGACCGGTGGGCCCTCCGTGTCAGCTCCGTCTTCCCCGCCCCCTTTCCTTTCTTCCTCGCGCGATCTCCGCCCGCTGCCGCCATTGCTGCCGCAAACCGAAGCTTTTAAAGCTTCGGTTTCCTTCCGAATTGATGCCCCGCGCCAACTGCCGATCGCAATTGATCCTCCACCGCGTCCGTTGCAGGCATTAATTCCCCCAATTACGCCCTCCTTCACCGTCGCGTTAATTCCCCAAATCCGGCGAGTTGCGCGCGACGGTTACCGCCTCTCCCCGCCTATAAAAGGACCTCCCCGAGGTTCCTCCACCCACACCGCCGCTCCCCGTGCCTCCAATTCACAACATTGAGCCCCGGAGCGCCCCCTGCGCCCGATTTCCCTCCGCCGGCTCCAGCTACTCCGGCGAGCGATTCCGGCCGGCTCAAGCCCCCTCGCCCCTCGCCGACACCTCCCCGACCTTGCTGGTGCCCAGGCGATCCTCGGCGACCACTCCCCGAGCTGCTGCGTCACCGGAACCTCTCCGCCGCCGTGAACCCTTCTCCAACCGCCGCCCCTCTCCGCCGATTTCCCTCTCCGGTCATCCTCGGCCTCCGTGCAAGGTACCGATGCACTCCCCGCGTTCTCCTCGTCTTTTTGATACCCTCGGCGGCGCTGGCCTCACGAGCTCGGCGACCATCGGGCCCCGCCGCGCCGCCGCGGCCATGCGTCGGCCGTCGAGCCGAGTTGGCGGCAGCGTGGCGGCGGTGGCGCGGATCGGCGCCACGCCCGCGCCACCCGCCCGCCCCCCGCCACCTCGCGCGCGTGCGCCGCGTCGGCATAAAGCCGCCGCGTGGCGCCACGTAGCGACCACGTGGTGCCAAGTGGCAGCCACGTGGCAGCCACGCCAGCGCCACCCGCCCCGTAGCGCCCGCCGCCACCTCACCCTTCCCTCGGGTCCATGGACTCGGTCCACCACACCGGGCCCCACCTGTCAGCCTCTGCCCGAATATATTAATCCTAGGGCTGACGTTATAATCTATGTTTTCCTTTAGAAAAATAATTCGTGCTGACGTCATAAATCCGTTTCGGTTTAAAAATAAATTCAGAAAATACCCTTTTTCTTTTATTTTGAATTTAAACTTTGGAAGGCTATAACTTTTGCATTTTAACTCCAAATTGACCCATTCAAATTTCTAAATTTTTGTAAAATCATGATCTATCCATTTCTGGAATATTTTTGAAATTTTGAAATTTATTTAAATTTTATTTGAATATATTTTGTAAGTCCAAGGTTTAAATTTAAATTAAAACTTCCAATTTCTTTTAAAAGCTTCAATTCCTTTTTAAAAATTGTTGACCCACATCCAAAATTCAAATTCTGTCTCCCAGTTTATTTTATAATTTTTGGAAGTTATTTGGATTTCATTTGAATTCTTGTTTTGAATGTGCTTTGGATTGATTCTTTCGTTAGATATTGACGATTCCGGAGAGTTTGAATTCGACGAATCGCAGCAAGACTTCGATCAAGGCAAGTTACACCTTTGACCATGTTGAACCTAATATTTCAAATTTAATTATATTGTTTTACTTATATGCATGCGTATTTCTATTCAAATTTAATTTAAATTCAGTTTAAACTTTAGTTATGCCCATGATCCTTTGATTATAGCCCATTTGAAATTCTAATTCATACACCTTGTCACCCTAGCTAAAAACTAGTTAATACCATAATATTGACTAGAAAATTTTGTATAAATGCTTAGCCTGGCTTAGTATAACTATAGGTGGGATAAATCTTTCACATGAAATGTCAGTTTGAAAAAAAACTTTGACTTCGGAGAGTCAAGGGTGGTTTATGGAGGTTATTTAAAAATGAAAATAGAAAACATGTTTTGGACTTAGGCTAATGGTTAGGTGGTGGGTGCCGGTATGCCTCGTGTTTGGTGACACCTGGTTGATTATCGTGCACGGGGGTATGTGGTTGAGCCTAAATCAACTTAAGGACCGTTCGTGTGAATTATTTTTGAAGTCACTTCAGTACTACCACAAGTCCGATATGGGACGGACTGGCTAAGTAATTTGTGAAGTTCCAATAATAGTCTCGCTATAGGTTGAATGTGAGCGCGGCGTAGGCTGTGGGAAGTCTCACATGGCACCAGAGGGGGCTCCAACTCGTGGATTCGAGTTGTGGTGAAACCTTAGTGGCGGCATGATTATGTTGGCTATGAATCATCGAACGCCTTGTCATGAACTCTCCGCCGCACACCTAAGGCAGTGTGTTGATCGCGTGGCTCAAGTGAGAGGGAATGTCTTGTGGGTAAAGTTGTACACCTCTGCAGAGTAACAAACTATCTCGATAGCCGTGTCCACGGTCATGGACATCTTGAGTAGAGTCTTCACAGATTAGACTTGGACTTTCATAAAACTTGGTTTTGGCAAAACAAGCGTTGGATTTGGTAATGGTCCGGTGGATTCCCGTGGATAGGTTAGTGGGTTGGAGCCTACACTAACGGTATTACTTGTTAAAAACAATGTTTCATATCTTGTATTAAAATTTAGCTTTTCGTATTTACGTTATTGTATTTAAATTCAAGTATTGCTTTCCCACATTACCTATTAAGCTTTCCTTTGAGATCCCTTATGCATGCATCAACTCTGTTATATTTCCTGGTGTAACTTGCGTAAGCATTTACTTGCTTACCTTGGGAGTACTTCTGTACTCACCTTGCTAAATCTGTTGCGGACTTGGGCGACACGGACGGTGAGGACTACTTCAATGTAGTAGGACGCGTCTTACAGTCATTCGCCTGTGGGAGGCTGGATGGGCTGTGCTACCACCCTTACTATCTTTCCGCTATTTTTGTTTATTTTGTTGGCCTTGTGCCCTTATTGTAAGACTTGGCCTTAAGGCTGTACTTTCGTTTAATAATATCTCATGGTTATTTTTGCATGATATACATTGCTGTTAAACCTGTGTGCACTAGCTTTTCCTGGGATAGTGCGATTTACACAGAGGGGCTCGGAGTTGTTGTTCCGGGTCCCGACAGCGCACGCGAGCGGGATGCACACCTGTGCGCCAATAGCGCACCTCTTATACAGCCCGTTCGCGTCCCATCATCAGGAGGGCAACCGGCGGGAGCCGTCGGTTCGTCCCACCCACGGTCGGGAACTGTAGCTGATCGCGAGCGGCTCGCCGCGTGCTCGCCACCCTTGGGAACAGGTGGTAGCACGCGGTCGCAAGGCTCCTGACATTCCATGGTGCGCCAGCCAGGCAGCGCCGCGTGTACTGCTGCCTCGGGACCATGCGTACGACGACCGCGAACCGCCCGGCCTTCGAACGCACGGCAAAGAACTCCGCGCCAAATAAAGTTTTTGGCCCGGCAATACTGTACCTCAGCGAAGCAAACACTACGCGCGCTCGCGGATCGCCCGGTCGCACGGCGCTGTGTTATGGGTCGGCCGGCGGGCAGCTACAGCTCGCCTCGATGAGCTTCCACTCTGCTTGATCCACGTGATATGACCGATGCTGGGCCGATGATACGCCACGGGCAAATGAGCACGCGGTGCACTCACCAGATGCGGGACGATCGAGTCGCTCCTCGGCTCGCGCAATCGGTGGAAGCGAACGCGCAAGATTGCTCGCAGACGCGCGCTGCTCCAACTTGCCCCCTACATACCCGACCCGCATAGGTGAAATTCTCGCCTTCGCGGAGCAGACCAGCTCCTCTTTTGGCGAGGTCTTCGCTCCCCGCGCAACAGCTCGGCTCCAACGTCACCCTCCCCAGTATTTCACAATGACCCAGGCCGCAGGGACGGAGGGGGCCAAAGGACTAGACGACATGGCTTCGGCCTGGGAAGCCCTTCACCATGAGAAGCTCCTGTTGTAGGGGTGGCCCCCACCTAAACCTAGCTAGCCTGTTGAAAGGTTGTAAGTCATGTAAATGACACACTTGTCCCCGGTGAGGGACTCCGGGTAAGGCTACGACGGTAAAGTCGCCCCTTCGAGGGGGAGTACTTATGTATCGCTCCTTGTCCTCGTACGGGGCAGAAGAGGTCATTTGTTTACCACTCTCTCTCTGTTTGGTCTGTAGCCACAACAAAAACCATGACTAAGACTCCACATAATTATTACAGCATTAATCATAAGATGGTGTGCAATTGAGTTGTGCCTCTCTACCCTTCCTATGCATGCTCAAGGACTACCTGGAAGGGGGGAAAACAAGAGTGAGATAAAAAATCTCAGCAAGCAAACTGTTTAACAAGGTAATTAAACTACAAAAGTTTAAGCATCAACATGTATTCTTGTAAACAACATTTATTTTTCATGTTGATCACAGTTAAAGACTTAACCATCATTACTACCAACAACCGCAAAACATTAGCATTTAGGTTTAGACTACCTACTTCATAACCGCAACCACTACTACTACCACCACCACAAAACAATACATATCTTCCTCACTAACCTTATTTTTTCCCGCATCCACAACCGCTAATAACAGTTACCACAAGAGAAAATACGTTATGCCACAACCACATCCCCTACCATACCACACAGGGATGAACCCTATTCCACAACCACAGCCACATTCCTCATACCACGAGGGACTTCCATGAGTTAATTCCACGTAAATAGTTAAGAAGTTGCATTTATTTGCAAATCATTCATCTACATTACATTGCATAAGTATGCAAATGATCCATCCACAATGAAAATACATATGAATGCATATGATCCACTGCGCCCTTACCCAACAAGGTAAGAGTGTGCATCGTACTACGGCAATGTATGATGTTGTACCGGTACGGTCGCGGCTATGTGCGGCGACATCCACGATGCAAATGACATGTCATGATAGGAATGATATGATAAACATGATTCATAAGAATTTAACTACAAAGATCAGCAACATATTCATCATGAATACTATCTCATAATCCACCTATGATTCAATAAGGACATTACCACATAATTCACATTCGGTTCACCAAGATCAAAATCAATCGATTCAAAGGGAATACTACCACATAGACCACAATATATTCATTAAGAATACTACCACTAAGACCACAATATATTTGCTAAAAATATCACCACCTAGCCCACAATATCCTTGTAGGAATACTACCCCACAACCACATTTATTTCAATAAGAACTATACCACATAACCACAATTAATCCATCACGAGCATAAATAATTGATTGCTAGTTTGCTACCACAAGAACCACATTAAGGAAGCATGTAACAATGGCATAGCATCTCATAGCATCTGAAAATAAGTGAAATACTTAATGTAAATGTAGAATGATTAACGAGTTAAACGGTAGCACATCCGCTACGTTTACTTGTCTCTACCGATGAAGTGAGGCACTCACGCACGGTCAGGAGCGAAGCCACTTGTCCAAAATTACCTCTCAGTACAAGGCTACAGCAAGGAATCCGCAACTTAAGAAAATTAAAACGCCGCTATAGCCAAAAACCTGACAATAGCCTCTCCGCTCAATGATCCTACACCCAGCCCACTGCAGCAGCGCTACTTATTTTTATTGTATCTTTAAAACTACTAGGCCATTCACAGTAAAAGAGATATTTCTGGAAACTACAGTAAAATACCTATAATTTTTAAGTAGACAACTTATTTTTATCTTGCTGCAAAAAGGGTGTAAATTATCGTGTAAAATAGAGGACATACTTTGTTTCAGTAATCTGGCCAATAATCTTCTAA
This sequence comes from Melocanna baccifera, assembly GCA_036346265.1. Classification (NCBI taxonomy): domain Eukaryota; kingdom Viridiplantae; phylum Streptophyta; class Magnoliopsida; order Poales; family Poaceae; genus Melocanna; species Melocanna baccifera. The sequence continues at coordinate 143,475 of JAYEVJ010000273.1, forward strand.
TGAACCCCACTCTCTGTAAAAAAAGCTCTAAAATTCATGATTTGTATACAGCAGCTAGATTACGAGATTTTCTACAACTTTCAAAATTGCAGCCAAAATTATAAAAATAATCTACCACTCTGAAACTACACCCAAATAGCAATCAGTCTCAGACTACCCCTCTACTTCACAGCGAAGTTCCCAACTTGGCTGCGCCCAAACCCCGAGTGGCTGCGCAAAAGAGGGGTCTGTGCACCGCTTCTGCGGTGCCTCTCGTGCGAGGAAGGAAAGCACTTCCTCGCAGAAATCCACGCGGGACTTTGCAGCTCGCATCTGGCGCCGAGGTCACTCGTTAGCAAGGCGCTCAGCAGGCTTCATCGGCCAACCACCGCTGTCGATGCCCAAGACCTCGCGGCGCCGATGTCAAGGTCGCCAATGGATGGGGCGGTCATCCACACTCCGACCGGTCTCAACCCCATCCCCGCATGGCCGCACGGGGGCATCGACGCTGGGACCCCTACCTTAGGCTCCAGGAGACTTGCGGTTCATAGTGGTCGCTTTAGAGTATTTCTCCAGGTGGCCAGAGGCTGTGGCGCTAGCGTAAACGGGCTCTCACCAATCACCCTGCTGAATGATCTGGTGGATGAGGGCCGCGTCGCGATTGTCCTACACGACGGCCACCGTGAGTAGGACCTCGTAGAACGCTCCTTCGGGAGCAGGGAGCTGTTGGCTGGCGGCTTTTGCGAGAATGTCAGCCTGTTCATTTTCTGCCCGGGGAATGGCCTTGACCGTGACACCCAGAAAGTGCTGCTCCTTGGCTCACATGGCTGCTAGGTACTTAGCCAGCTCAGGATCCTTGGCCTGGTACGACTTGTCCACTTGACCCGCCACCAGCCATGAGTCCATGCGGACGAGCACTTGTCGCGCGCCTAGGGCTTTAAGCTTTGCAAGGCCGAAGAGTAGCGCCTCGTATTCGGTGGTGTTGTTGGTGGCGGGAAATGCAAGACGCGCTGAGTACAACAGACGGTGTTGTCCTAGCGTAGTGACGACGGCGCCCACGCCTGCGTCGGAAACGCCATAGGCTCCATCAGTGTCAAGCATCCACACTGGGTCCTCCGGCTGCTGGGCGTGCTGGGTCAAGGGAGTACATTCCACGAGGAAGTCCGCTAGGATCTGGGACTTGATCGCTGTTCACGAGGCATACGTTTGAGAAAACGGTGCAAGCTCGACTGCCCACTTACCAATACGTCCCGTGGCCTCTTTATTGTGCAACATCTCCGCCAGGGGAAACGAGGACGACACGGTGATTGGATGAGCCAGGAAGTAGTGTTGGAGCTTTCTTGAGGCCATGACCAGCGTGTAAGCCAGCTTCTCAAGCTCCGTGTACCGCATCTTGGCACCTTGCAGGGCTTCAAAGACGAAGTACACGGGGCACTGAAGAGCGCCCTCCTCAAGGACAAGGACGGCACTGACCGCTATCGCTGAAACAGCGAGGTAGAGCAAGAGGGGAGCCTCTTGCGTCAGGGCGACCAGAGTAGGGAGGCTTGCGAGATGCCTCTTGAGGTCGTCGAAGGCATTGGTGCAATCACCGTCCCAATGAAACTCGTCACAGCCATGAAGGGTCTTAAAAAATGGCAGGCCTCGCTCCGCTGCCCTGGACAAAAAGCGGCTCAACGCGGCCATGCGGCCAGCGAACCTTTGGACTTCCCTTGTCGTCTTGGGCGGCTCCATAGCGAGGATCGCATCGACCTTGTCGGGGTTGGCCTACCCAAGAGCTTGCCCGCCCGCACACCGAATACACACTTATCCGTGTTGAGCTTGATACCCGCCATCCTGAGATTGTCGATGGTCTCTTGGAGATCCTGACCGTGGGAGGCCAGCTGCCTGGTTTTGACAACTACGTCGTCGACGTAAGCCTCCAATTCCTCCCAGTTGGGAGGCCAGTGCTAGCACGATGAGGCGAGTGAAGGTTGCACCTGCATTCTTCAAACCGAAGGGCATCCGGACAAAGCAGTATGTCCCTATCGGAGTGATAAAGCTGGTCTTGTCTTCATCATCCTTAGCCATATAGATCTGGTGGTAGCCGGCGTAAGCGTCCAAGAAACTCATGAGTTCGCAGCCGGCGGTGGCGTCAACCAGTTGATCTACCCATGGTAAAGGGTAGTCATCCTTCGGGCATGCCTTGTTGAGGGCAGTGAAGTCGATGCACATACGCCAGGCACCGTTAGCTTTTTTTACCAACACCGGGTTGGCCAACCAATCCGAATGTTGGACCTCGCGGATGACTCCAGCCTGAAGAAGCTTCGCTACTTCCACCTTGGCTGCTTGCTGCCGGTCGACGGACATACGCCGAAGCCTTTGCCTGACTGGCTTAGCATCCGGGCGGACCGCTAGGTTGTGTTCGATGAGGGAGCAGTCCACGCCCTTGATGTCGTCCGGGGACCATGCGAAGACATCTGCGTTGTTCCAGAGAACTCGGAGCAGACCTTGCTCCACCTCTGGGGGGGAGCCGTCTCCGATGGAGACGACTTGACCGTTGGCCTAGAGGGGCATCCTCTTGACTCCACCCTCTGGTCGGGGCTTGGGAGTCCACCCCAGGGCGGATGGTGCGTCCGTCTTGAGCTTGTCTATGAGGGCGTGCACCCTACGGTGGGGGCTTCTGGTACGAATCTCCACGCGTCGAGCGAGGTCCTGGTCACCGAAGATAGTGATGACGCCCCGCGGACCGGGGAGCTTCATACACAAAAAGCCATGATGCGAGACCGCCCTGAAGGAGTTGAAGATGGGGCGGCCCAGAATGGCGTTGTACGAGCTTGGGGTGTCCGCAACATCGAAGATGACATCCTCGCTCCTGACGTTATCGCCCTGACAAAAGGAGACTTGGAGACATACCTAGCCCAATGTGCTCAGCGATTGGCCCCCAAAATCGTGTAGCGGAGCCCTCGATGGCTGTAGTCGATTTCAAGGAATCCCCATGCGGTCGAGGGCCTCCGCAAAAAGCACATTCACTAAACTACCTCCGTCAATAAGGACGCGCCTAACATCACAGCCTGCAATATCGGTTCAGATGAGCGGAGGGTCTTGGTGGGGAAACTCCACGCCCCGGGCGTCGGCAGGCACGAAAGTGACTGCACCCTGGGCTACTCCCGGCCTTGGTTGCGGCGAGGTTCCCGATGAGGAACCTCCGAAGATGATGTCGATAATCTGAGCTTATGGGGGCTTTCGCTGCGGCTGCTGCAGGCGGGTCCCCGGCGCGACGGCCAGCAGGGCCTGTGGGCTCCAAGCCTCTTGCATAGCCTGCACGGTCCCGCAGAGATCTGCTAGCTCCCGCTGGAGCGTGTTGAGGGCCGTCAGCAGGGCGCTCTCCACTGCCGGCATAGTCGAAGCGAGTGGCGCACCCGGTCGCGCTGGCCGGACAGCCGCGACCACTGCTTGCACACTCGCCACGTCAGTGTGGTGGATTCCTGCATCGCTAACCCAGCCCACATTACTGCCAGGGCCGCTCGACGCTCCTGCATCGGGGGTGAGGATGGTGGTCGTGCCTCCGCGGGCGCCGACGCTACCACCCCCCGCCACCCGACCGGTGCCGTCGTAGTTGGCGGAGTCGATCGGTACGTCGGCCATGGCATGGTCGGTCGTTGCGTCAGCGGTGGTGGAGTCGGCCGCTACGTCGGCGATGGTGGGGTCGGTTGTTGCATCAGCGATGGTGGAGTCGGTTGCGGTGTCGGCGATGGCGGGGTCGGTTGTTGCATCGACGATGGCGAAGTCGGTTGCGGCGTCAGCGATGGCGGGGTCGGTTGTGGCATCAGTGATGACAGAGTCGGCCGCTACATCGGCGATGGTGGGGTCGGTCGTTGCGTCGGCGGTGGTGGAGTCGACCGTTACGTTGGCGATGGCGGGGTCGGTTGTTGCGTCAGCGATGGCGGAGTCGGCCGCTACGTCAGCGATGGCGGGGTCGGTTGTTGCGTTGGCGATGGCAGGGTCGACCGTTGCATCGGCGGTGTTGGAGTCGACCGTTGCGTCGGCGGTGTTGGAGCCGACCGTTGCGTGGTGAGTGTCGTCGTTCACCTCCGCGACCACCGATGTCGAAGCCCTGGTGCTGACGTGGGACCTCGTCGTGGCCCCTTTCCTCCTCTTCGCCGCTGGTGATGTCGGTACCATCCTTCTTGAGATCTTGAGGCTTGCTCCTATCCTCCCCACGGACGGCGCCAACTGTTGTGGTTACAGATCAGACAGAGAGAAGGTGTAGTGGGGAGTTAGGTGAGATGTCCCCTCTCCCTATGGCTGACATCACATATATATCTCCTTACGAGGAACATCTTTACAAGAATACCCTTCAGGGCATTTACATCATTATGCATGCCTTACTCGATACTTACGCCTTTCTAACAGGCCAGTTGGGTTTAGGAGGGGGAAACCCCTACAACAGTCATGATCTCAGACAACACACAAGCAAAGGCACTTTGTCATCCAGTAGACATGAAAGATGAGCACTCTAAAACAAGAAGGTTGTTCATAATTATCAAAATGAGTAATACCCCGTATAGGATCCAATAGTTAGTACTCTTTGCAATTAGACACACAATTATTATTCCTTTTTGTGAACATTTAGTGCAGGTAAGGTTTGGTGAACTATTTAATACCAAGAGGCAACTGTGAGTTACTCCATAGTCCATACTATATGTCTTCATTTGTACAAGTAATTGTTAGAAATAGGCTCGTAAAATGAGACTCATTTTCTTAATTCCAAAGCATGCAAGATTTAGTATTATATTGCTAAGGCAAGGTGGGAGAGACCAATTTATAAGGTGGAGTCCATGCCACTCCTTCAATTATGGATATGGATGGTATGAGGATGGCTTTAGCTAATCACACACGCGTATTCGCGTATTTTTGCATGAAAATCACGTGACTTATGACTTGGTGCCGTGACGTGGCGTGCCACTTGGCAGATTAAGTCTACCTTTATTTTTGCTGAACCGTGTATCCCTCTTTCTGTTTGAATGAGAATCAAATGTTTGAATTGGGGCTTTATTGTGTTTGATGACAGACAGTTAGCAGTGGGTAAATGGCTGGTTAAATGTATCAGTTACCAGTGGGTAAATGACTATTTTAATCATATCAGTTATCAATCTATATATATATGCCTGGAGACGTACAAAGCATACAACCAAGAATCTCTCTGTCTCCATTCTCTTCCTCCTTGTGCTGTTGTGCTGCGCCATCTAAACCTCGTATACTCTTCTTCCCAGCGTGCACCGTGAAGAAGGAGAGTGGTATCTCCGAGCCATTGCTGCCGTAAAGACCTGCACGGGGGCAACAATGAGGTTTCTAGGAAGTGCACATCTGCATGACCGCTTACTACACTACGTCATCTACGTCCTGCACTACATTGAGCCTTCGCTGGTTTCTATTCTTCATCAAGCCCAACAGTAAGTCGTTCACATGTTTGATTGACATTGATGCTGTAATATATTTCTGTTTTCTTTTTTGAAGTACAATGAGTAGCCTGCTATTAGTTATGTGTTTTTGCATCACTAGTTTATTGTATTTGTCTCCTAGTAAAACTTGAAATTAAAATATTGCCTACATTTCTAATAATCCAGAAATCTTATTATGAACTTTGTTGCAATACAGAAATGGTTAGTGCTTCTGATGTGATGAAACTTGAGAGGTTTTCTGGTCAGAACTTGTGTAGATGGCAGACTAGAGTCAAGTTTTGGCTCATGTCTATGGGGTTGTAGTGGGTTATCCACCCACAGTATCCATTTACGGTTGAGCAGTTCATGCAATTGATAATGCAAACAACACTGCTCTGGGTTACATTCTGACTATTCTGGTAGACCAGCTCTATGATATGTACATAGATTACAATTCGGCCACAGAGTTTTGGGATGCACTAGAGCACAAATATGCAGAGGTAGATCACTGGCTCTACATGTGTGAGCAATTTTTTGACTTTAGCATGGATGAGGCTAAGTCCATAATTGGACAAGCTCATGACCTCCAGCAAAGACTGCAGCAAAGAATAATGCAAATTTCATAAAGAAAAAGACTGCAGCAAAGAAGTACAAATCCAACAAACCGAAAAAGACACCTAGCTTTACGAAGAAGAAAACTGTGATATCATAAAATTTTGGGTTTCTGGAAAATGTATAAATTGCAAATATTCTGAGTTTTGCGTTTTTCCTACTATTTAATTTTACGGATTTCCTTGGATCTGATTTAGGTTCCTGTAATACAAAAAATATATATAATAATGACAATAATAAATATTATTATTTTTATGATATCAGCCCAAAGAAATAGAACCCCAAAGAGAAAGAATGTATTTAATAGAAGAAAATTTTAAATCAAAATACGAATATGAAAAGATGACCCAAAAGTTGCCAAAATTCCCCAAAAAGTTAATTAGCCACAAATTGAAAAATTGGAGATATGCAAAATATGGAAAATGTAAAAGAAAAGTAGTGATACTTGAGAAGACTCTCTCTGAAATTTTATGTATAAATGTGTGTGTGTTGTGGCTACAAACCAAACAGAGAGAGAGGGATATGGTAGTGGAGAGTTAGGTAAGCAAATGACCTCTTGGCCTCTCCCAAGAGTTGATATCATGTGTATATATATATATGTGCACCTCGCAACGAGCGTTTACACTCGTAACCTTATATCGAGCCTCCTTCGGAGGGCACCCATGTCATTACACATGTCTTATTACTGCCTCACTCAATATCTACGCCTTCCCACAGGCTAGTTGGGTTAGGTGGGGCCACCCCTACAACAAGAGGCTCTCATGGTGAAGGGCTTCACAGGCCGAAGCCATGTTGCCGAGTCCTTTGGCCCCCTCCGTCCCTATGGCCTGTGACATTGTGTGGTTGTGGGCGCAGATGATTTGGCGCATGTAGGTCCTCGTGGCTCCGCGGAGTCGAGGCCGGGGGGCCGCAGCGGAGACGCTGTTGAAGTCTTGCGCTGGGTGGTCGCAATGGTGTCGCATTTGCAATGCAGAGGCGAAGACCTCGTCGATGCGGACTCCCTCCGACTGGCCCGCCGCGCCAGTTCTTTCTGCAACCTAGCATGCATGAAAAGGCATAGGACACATTAGGTGCGAGAACGGTTGTGCTAAGGGTGAAGAGGTATGACGTGCAACAAGTGCCAGGGTTGTCCTGAGCCACTTGAGTGGAAGGGGCGTCTTCGGGCGTGGCGTGCAGACGCACGGCTGCTTGTTGAAGTGCCAGAGCCGAGGGCGGACACGGGGTTGCCCCGCAGGGGTGAAGGTCTCGTTGAGGGCGGAGCTGGAGTCGTTCCGCTGATGCGAAGGCTTTGCGGAGGGCGGAGTTGAGGTCGCTTGGTGCAGCCATACCTGGCCTGGAGGGGCGGAGACTTCGTCGAGGCGTCGAAGTCGTTCACGGTCTCGGAGCCTTCCCCCCATGGGGCCACAGCTGTTGCCGGGGCCATGCTGCGGAGCCGAAAGCATCGAATGTGCGAGGAGTGGCGTGGAGACCTTGTTTGGCACAGGGCGGACCAGGCCTTTCCACGCAACGCTGTGTTGGTGAAGCGAGTCCTCGCTCGATCCGGAGTCGTTGTGCGGAGTGCTGAAAAGGCTGGGGCGGTCTGCGGCAGTCGTACGCACGGTCCTGAGGGAAGGGTACACGCGGAGTTACCTGGTTGGTGCGCCGTGGGATGTCAGCAATCTTGTGACCGCGAGCCCGCGTCTGTTCCCAAGAGAGGCGGGACACGTGGCGAGCCATCCCGCAGACGGTTACGCTTCCTGATCGGGGGGGGGGGGAATCGACGGGCTCCCGCCGGTTGCCCTCCCGATCGTGGGATGCGAAGGGTCTGTATAAAGGGTTCTTTACTGGCGCACGGGCGTGCCTCTCATCCGCGTGCGTTCGCTTGGTTGCTCTGTGCTGTTGCGCGAAATCCACCCGCCTCCTGCTCAATCAATCCTCCGTGCAGGAAGAAGGATGGCAAGCCACGGAGATTCCAGCCGCCGGCTTAGCAGTAGTGCCTCGTCGGGCTAGCGCGGCACGACGCCGCCATCAGCGAAATTTTTGGTGGTGGCTCGTAAGCCATTGCAGGCCCGCAAGTAGTACGACGCCAGGCGGGGCTCGCAAGGGCACTGCTCCGGGGTGCTAGGCATCCGAGAATAATCCACCGCATCCACATTCGGCGCAGAAGTCATACTCTCCAGCTTGATCTTCTTCATTCTCTGCTTTTATATTTATAGAGCAACAGGTGAGTACAAAAATGTACTCCGCAAGTCTTGGGAAAAATGCATAGATGTAAGGTTTCACAAAGGAAGGCTATATGGTTTATTTGCAAAAATCAGCATTTTATTTCAAATCTACATAATTACTTTAAAAGCCATTTTGTAAACAACTTGTTTTTAATAATCGAAATTGTATAAGTACTTTAGTGAAGGTTAAACTACCAACACTAATATCTCGTGCCATCACACCAATTTTCAAAACCTCAGTTACACCTCGATTCAACATCACGAGAGTTATACTACTCCCGAAGTTTTTCTCCAATTCATTTTGTTTTGAAATCAAAACCAAAACTTCTACCATGTGAATGCATTCCTTGCCCGCCCTTGACCGTGGGCACGGCTATTCGAATAGTTTTACTCGCAGAGGTTGTACACTTTACCCACAAGAGATAAATTATCTTAATAGTCAACACGCTTCCTTTGGCATGAGACCCGATAAATTATCACAAAGCCTTTCGCCTACTCCAAAGATAGTTTAAATATCACCCGCTAAGGTTTCACCACAACTCGAATCCACGAGTTGGAGCCCTCTTGCGCCATGTGAGTACAAAGAAACCCTGTCCCTCACTATGAGTAACCAAGACACCCTAGCACCCAATACACCACCGGTGATATCTAAGCTAAACTTTTATAGATTAGTTAGCTAGGTCGCACCCATATAGACTTGTGGTTGTACTGTTTTGCTCAGTTTGGACAAACACAAGCGCCGGTCCTTAATCGACTGTGGTGGCTCATTCACAAACCCAACAATTCTCGTGCTAATCGCACCACCAAACCTTCCATCCACCCTTGTCAACTTTTCCCTTTGAATTTCATTTTTTTATTTTCAAATTTAAAGTGGTAACATCCCTTACCACTTTTCAAACAAAATATTTAACAATGGTAACATCCATTACCAATGTTCAAACAAAATATTTAACAATGGTAACATCCATTACCAATGTTCAAACAAATCATTCATCAAAACATTTGATAAACATGCTACTCATTTAAGCATTATTATATTTATTTGCTACGCTAAGCATTTGCTAGTATTTAAACATTCAACAATTGTAACACTAACTCATTATTGAGTCAAAGGGATATCCTAAGTTGACAATGGTACAAGATAAACAATTTTCAATGGAAGATATAGCAAATTGGGTATCTAACTAAATTTTCTAAATCAAATTACCACTTGATATAACATAAGCATGCAATAATTTTAAAATAACTACCTAATCATTTTATAAATCATTGGAGCAAGTTGATCAAAGAAAACTTGCAAAACATAGGAGCAAAATGGTCAAAGGAGACTTGCCTTCCGTGCTGGGTTGAAATCTTCCACAACTTGATCTTGAGGTTGCTCTGACAAATCGGTCTCTACACGTAAATCGAGAAATCCAAATAAATAAATAAAATAAAAATTTAAAAATTGAAAATAAATATACCAATTGAAAGATTGAAATTTTAGATGAATTTAGAAATTTGAATGGATCAATTTGGTGTTAAAATGAGAAAGATATGGCTATTTGAAAATCTCGATTTAAATAAATCCAGAAATTCGGGAATCTCTGACATGTGGGGTCCACTGGTCAGCAATTTCATTTAAAATGAGTCTCGACGTATGGGACCCACTGACTCGGACCCACTTGTCGGTGAATAGCGCAGAGGGTGGTCGACGGGTGGGACCAGTGTCGCGCGGATAAAACGGAGAAACTCAACCTCGCGCGGAGCGGGCTCGAACGCGCACCGAGGAGTGGGGGGAAGAGAGCGGCGCTAGCCAAGTGAGCGGGAGGCACCGCCTACCCCTAATGGGTAGGTAACCTCTTGAGGGTTATCTGCGGGAGGCTCGCGGGCAACGTGGCATACACGTGGTCGCCACCGGCGCCACGTGTGCGGTAGCCGACGTGGCGAGGCGAGTGTGTGTGGAGGCCGGCGTGGCGGTTTTGTGCCGACACGCATCCGGTGGCATCCACTGTTGTTACCCGGACGCAGCCACCGACGTGGCTCGCCGGCCGACGGAGGCGCGCGGACCCGAGGGTCACCGGCATTCGCGGCGCGCGCCGCCGATGCGCAAAAGCAAGAGGGAGGACGGGAATGCTTTGGTACCTTGCGCGATTCGAGGAAGGTCGGATCGACGAGACGACAAAAAGGGGCGGCGGTCGGAGAGAGCTTCACGGCGCGAGGGGTTCCGGTCGCAATAACTCGAGAAAAGTGGTCGCCGAGATCGCTCTGGCACCAGCAACGTCGAGATGCACCGGTGAATCTCGGGAAGGCTTGAGGCGCGACGATTGCTCGCCGGAGTTGAAGGTGGCGGCGGAGGAAATCAAGCGCAGGAGGGCTCTCGGCCGGCGTGGGCAATTGGAGGTGGAGACGGCGAAAGGGAACCGAGACACGGCGTCGGGTTTTATAGAGGAATGAGGCGTAACAGCGTATGGGCTCGCCGGACTTGGAACCGCCCGAGAGTGAAGGCGACGCGCGCGATGCATAATTAAAGAAAATAATGCGAAACAGTTGCGGGAAGGCGGCTATTTGAATGTGCATTAGCGGAAATAATTGGTTAAGAAAAGCTTTAAAGCTTCGCTTTTTCGACACGGCGCAGCGCAAACGCGGAGGAAGAAGGTGCGGGAAGACGATCGCCGATGGGCCCGCATGTCGATGAGAGAGGAAGGAGAGAAAGCGACGGCTACGGCTCGGATGCGACGCGGCGAGAGGAAAATAATCAAGGCCGAGGATGATGAGTGAAGGGGTAAGTGAAAAGATGCGGTTGAGATTCAATCCGCAATCGGATTTAAACTGAGCCGATGGGGGTACTAAGTGGCAGCGGGCACGCGATCTAATCGGCAATCATGAACGGTCAAGATGACGACAAGCGTCGGCGACGGCTCGACAGTGGGACCACCGGCGGTGAGTCCACGACGATCATGACAGTGGGGCCGCTTGTCGCGCAAATCCAAAAAGAACTCAACCTCGCGCAGAGCGGGCTCGAACGCGCCGAGGAGCGGGGAGGAAGAGAGCGGCGCGGTAAGAATCGGCAAGGGAGGCTCACCACCCAATAAGGGCGATTAACCTTTGAGTATTAGTCGGGATGGGCTGGCGCCATTTGACGGCGCGACACTTGGCGCCGCAGAGAGAGAGGAGGCGGGATGAGCGTAGACGGTGGGATCGGTTCGGCCGGGAGGAAGGGCTCGGATGCTTGACAAGTGTCACCGAGGGAGATTTTGATATTTAAATCTTTATATATTTTAAATCAAGAGAGACTTTAAAATACGAGAAAAATACGGATAAATTCCAAAATTCGAGAAAAATTCACATAATTCATCGATAATGTTTTAAACATATTAAAAATATTTCCAACTTATTTTGATATTAAATTTTCTTTTCAACAGAAACTTTAAATTTGAAAATTCCGATAATTGGAAATTATTAATTTAAAATGCGCGACACTTGGCGCCGCGAGAGAGAGGGGAGGCGGGATGAGGCGTAGACGGCTGGGATCGGTTCGGGCCGGGAGGAAGGGCTCGGATGCTTGACAAGTGTCACCGAGGAGATTTTGATATTTAAATCTTTTATATATTTTAAATCAGAGGAGACTTTAAAATACTCTAAAAATACCAAATAAATTCCAAAAATTCCAGAAAAATTCACATAATTCATCGATAATGTTTTAAACATATTAAAAATATTTCCAACTTATTTTGATATTAAATTTTCTTTTCAACAGAAACTTTAAATTCTGAAAATTCGAGATAATTGGAAATTATTAATTTAAAATTATTTCTTCAAAATAAAAGCAAAAATTGGGATGTTACAAACCTACCCCCTTAGAAGGAATCTCGACCCTAGATTCGGAAGAACGAGGAATAGATTAGGAAACTCGCTCAAGATCCTCTTCGCTCCTGTGTTGCTTCGATTTCGACGGTTGCTCCATTGCACTTGCTGAGAATTTGATGGTCTTGTTTCTTGTGCGGCGCTCGCTTCTTCTAAAATCTTGACAGAAATTTTGAATACGTCAAGTCCTCTTTAAATCCACATCCTCAAAAGGTATCAACTCCTCCGTACTCTCAAACATTTTTTAATCGTGATACATGAAATACATTATGTACATCGACAAGCGAGGAGGAAGTTCTAGGCGATAAGCGACTTCACCTCTTCTTGCTATAACTAGAAATGGTCCAATATACCTTGGGGCAAGCTTACCACTGACTTTAAATCGACGCATCCCTTTCATAGGTGACACTTTCAGATACACATGATCGCCTGGCTTAAATTCCAACATTCTTCGACGATTATCGCGATAACTCTTTTGTCCAGTCTCAGGCTGTTTTCAATCGGTCTCGGATTAAGCGAACTTGATCTTCTGCTAACTTTAAGACATCCGGTCCGAATACTTGACTCTCTCCGGTCTCTGACCAATATAACGGTGTTCTACATTTTCTGCCATACAAGGCTTCAAACGGAGACATCTTCAGACTAGATTGATAACTATTATTATATGAGAATTCCGCATAGGCAAACTTTTATCCCAACTGGCTTTATTGGCTAAAGCACATGCTCTCAAAGATATCTTCCAATATCGATTTACCGTTCATTCGACCATCCGCTTGAGGATGATAAGCAAGACTGAAATTTAAATTGGTGCCCAAAACTTCATGAAGTTTCTGCCAAAATCTTGAGGTAAATTGTGTTCCTCTATCTGACACGATCCTCTTTGGAACTCCATGCAAACACACAATTTTTGACATATAAAGCTCGCCAATCTATCTCCGAATATGTAGTCTTCACTGGTATGAAATGAGCAACTTTTGTTAAACGGTCAACTATAACCCAAATTGAGTCATAACCTAACTTGGTTCTTGGTAGTCCGTTATGAAATCCATTCCAATTTCCTCCCATTTCCATTCGGTATATGCAGAGGTTGCAAAAGACCAAAGAGTCTTTGATGCTCGCTTTAACTCTTTGACATATGTCACACAAGGCTACATATTACGCAATTTCCCTTTTCATCTTTGTTCCACAAGAACTTTCCTTTAAATCTGATACATTTTTGTACTTCGGGATGAATTGAATATCTGATTCATGAGCTTCTTTTAAGATTAAATCTTTTATTTCCTTTTTCTGGTACTAGTATTCTCTTTCCAAACCAAAGAGTCCCTTCTTCATCTTCGAAAATCCAAGCGCTTTACCTTTCTTCATATTCTCTTTAATTTCTTTAACATATTCATCCTCTCGTTGGGCTGCCTTGATTTGATCTTCCAAGGTAGGGTGAACCTTCAATGCGCATGAATACCTTCGTTAACTATTTCCAAATTTAATCGTTGAAATTCTTCATGGAGGGTTAATCGCTTATCCGAATTGACAGATTATTTATATGACTCTTTCGACTCAAAGCATCGGCTACTACATTAGCTTTTCTGGATGATAGTGTATTCCCACATCATAATCCTTTATCAATTCGAGCCATCTTCTTTGTCTCATATTAAGGTCAGTGGGTGAATATATACTTTAAACTTTTATGATCTGTATATATCTCACACCGACATCGATTAAGTAATGCCTCCATAACTTTAGAGCATGTACAACAAAGACTAGTTCTAAATCATGAGTGGGATAATTTACTTCATGCGGTCTTAATCGCTTTGATGCATAAGCTACCACCCTTCCTTCTTGCATTAGTACACAACCAAGACCTTGTTTTGAAGCATCACAAAATATCTCAAAATCTTTTCGAATATCGGGTAACCGCAGAACAGTCTGAAGTTAACCTTTTCTTTAACTCTTGAAAACTATCCTCACAGATTTACTCCATTCAAATTTCTTCTCCTTCTTTAACACCTGGGTTAAAGGTCCGCAATCTTGGAAAAGCTTTCAATAAATCGACGATAGTAACTCGCTAATCCCTAAAACTTGGATCTCTGCCATCGTCTTGGTGGAGTCCAATTTAATACATCCTTAACTTTTCCAGATCTACAGATACTCCTTCCGCTGAGATCACATGTCCCAAAACTCAATTTCTTTTAACCAAAATGCACATTTGCTAAATTTGGCATATAAGCGGTGTTCACGGAGTCTTTGCAACACTATCCTTAGATGACCTTCATGTTCTTTGTTATTCTTTGAATAGATAAGAATGTCATCTATGAAAACAACAACAAACTTATCTAAATAATCCATAAAGACTTTATTCATCAAGTTCATGAAATATGCCGTGCATTTGTCGGACCAAAAGACATCACCGTATACTCATATAATCCATATCTTGTGGCGAAGGTCGTCTTTGGTATATCTTGTGTCTAATCTTCAATCGATGATATCCTCGACCAAGATCAATCTTGGAAAAGACACTTGATCCTATGAGTTGGTCAAACAAATCATCGATCCGAGGTAAGGGATACTTATTCTTTATAGTGACTTCATTTAAAGCTCGATAATCAACGCACATCCGTTGACTACCATCCTTCTTCTTTACTAGAAGCACCGGGCTCCCAAGGCGAAGAACTTGGTCCGATGAATCCTTTCTCATACAATTCTTGGATCCGCCTCTTGACTTACGCTAAATCATCTGGTGACATCCGATAGGGTCTCTTTGATATTGAGCTGCATTGCACCGATTTATAACAAATTCAACTTCTCGATCTGGTGGTAATCTGGCAAATCTTCGGAAAAACATCGGGTACTCGCGAACTATCGACACATCTTCCAAACTTTTCCTTTTAGGTTGGTTAACATATCGTCCTTCTTTGAGTGCATAATCGCCTCATGTCTTATCCGAATTCCATCGAATTGGTAAGGATAATGGCACGATTGGCACAATCTATCATCCTTTATACTTGATCAACCAATCCATACCAAGTATTATATCTATGCCATCGGAGTCTATTATAATAAGGTTCGCTAGGAACTTTACTCCATTTATAATTATGGTTGCACTAGGCTAACCAAATTAGTTCTCAATTCTTTTCGAGGATTGACTATCATAAGGTCCTTTAGCAAACAAATTTTCCAATTATTCTTTTCAACAAAAACCTTTGTTACGAAAGAATGTGTAGCTCCGTAATCAAATAATATAATTGCTGGTACTGAGTTCACTAGAAACTTACCTAACTACATCCGTGCATATTCCACGCCTCTGCGGTAACATGGTTGATACGCCCTCGATTAATGTTTTGTGGAGTCTTGGGAGTTTGAGGGCTTCCACGACCTTGACCATTGGTTGGAGCTCTTCTTTGGAGTAGGGTCAAGATTGAAACGAACCGGGTTACCGCTGACGCTTCGTGGGCGATTCTTGCCGCATAGTGTCCCATATTCTTGCAATTGTAGCATTGCACTCCTGCGCTACATTTGCTTTCTTTGCAGCTGGGCTGCATTTCCAGTTCTAGGAGCTTGAGGTAAAGGACGAGGTGCGAAATCGGTGTCCTTATATGACTATGTATTGGAGGTCGGTTGTCTTGGGGTGGCGTGAATCGTGAATCGCCGCATGATTCTGCGAGCTTGGAACTTCCTCTTCCGAGTCGAAGAGTTGGCGTTGAGCATCTTCTTGCAATAAAGCTTTATTCACTAGATCTGAAAAGTAGGGTAGTCATTGGAGACTAATTGAACCTTGAGGTTGGGGTCTATCCCTCCCATGAACCTCCAAATCTTTATGCATCGATCGCCACATCTTCTCGGGCATATCTAGATAGCTGAATGAATTTGCTTAAATAAGCGGAAACGCTCAGTTTCTCTGCTGCAGATGATGGAACTCCTTCCTCTTCATTTCCATAATACTCATAGGAATATGAGCATTACGGAAGGCTTCCAAAATTCCGCCCAACCAATGTTCTGGGCATCCGGTGTGCGTGCAAGAATTGTCCCACCAATTGGCAAGAACTCCTTGGAGTTGATGAGCAGCGATATAACCTTCTCATGTTCAGCACATTGAGCTAGATTCAGCTTCCTTTCCACTTCCTTGATCCAATCATCCGCCTCCAACGGATCGGCAGATCTGCGCGAAGGTCGGAGGTCGGGTCCTCATGAATTCCCGAGCTTAGATCTGCGGTGGGTGAATAGGTACTTGTTGAGCTTGATTGACTTGATTTTGGGCCAAAGCCTCAAGAAGTTGAAGTTGCATGGCCATCATTTGTTCCATGTTGGGAGCTTGGGTGGCGGAGGTGGAATTGGGGCTTCATTGTTGTTGGCGCTGGTTGTTGTTGATGTTGCTTCTCGTGTTCACCATCCAAGCTCCATCAAGAAAAGTATAGAAAAGAGGGAAAAGCATAGATGAGAGACGGGCAATTCTATCATCCCAAAACAACACACAAGATTAACACAACAGATTGAGAAAACTCAACTTTTGAAATTCAATTAACTTTTGAAATGGCTGTACCACAAATGCACAAGGCTCGGTACAATCCATTTTATTACATCATAACATTATAAAAGCGTTCTAGTATCGATAAACAGCTGAAAAGGGTAGTATATCTAACATCTAATTGTCCTCAACGATGATACGCTCCTCTGGCTCCTCCTCGGGATCCTCCTCGAGTCCGACGAGTGACTCTATCCACAACCACGGCAGCTTGTTCGCGAACGCGACCGTGATCGGCTCGCTGAAAGTAGGTGATCCGAACGAAGCGCCGTCCTCTACCGATCCGCCGATGTCGAGGTCGGGTAGCGGATCGGGCGCCGCACACTCTTCCTTGCGGTGAGCCTAGTGCGAGGTCCGAGTCGGCCGAGCAAGCAACAGGGAGCCGGTGGAGTCGGTGTAGTGGTGGCGGCTCAAGACGCTCCACCTGCGCCTCGGCTCCTCGCTGTCTGCCGTCGGCGTGGGCGGCTCGACTCTGCAGCAGGTGTGCTCGAGAGTGTCGGAGTGGTCGAGCTCGACGCCGAAGCATCCGAGAAGTCCTATCTCCCGCTGAGCTCGCGTAAGTCGCGGTCGATGCTTGGGTGAAGCGCACTGATGAGACAGCGTGGGTCGCCCACCACGATCCGAAAGCCTCGGGGTGGGTCCGCCCCGCCTCGTAGTCGGAAAGAAGCGTAAGGGCGATCGTCGAACTCCTCCTTGTGCCTCCCGCACAACTCGCTATCGCCATCTTGGCCGCATCTTGGATAGCGCCCGCATAAGGGTCCGAGGGTGCTCAATCCTGCGATGAAGCGGGTCAAGCTGCCCATCTGGAGCATAGATGAATACTTCCATGGTCCATGAATCCATAGTCATCACTCTAGTGTTCCGCCCTCTGAAAATGGGTTGTTGAGTATATTTCAGATGCTGCATTAATCGTCGAGAAGAGTCGCAAAGCTCCTCACTCTCGCCATGAGAATGGTGATCCCATGGGGTGAAGACGACGAAGAACCTGCCATCTATAAGTTTGAGAATAAGGAGAGATCAGTAAAGATTTTTAAATAATGAGAGTAGGACAAGAACAAGATACTAAGTAAGAAAGAGTAGAAGCAAAAGAAACTTATATTTTTGTACATAAATTTTTATTAAATATAAATCCTTAAAGCTTCCCAAAACCTAGGGCTCGTCCCATACCAAGATGGCTCGATACCACTCAGTGAGACCCGAGTAGAAACTCCTAGACCCCTGTGTACATCTTGCACTAGTCCGAGAGATCAATGCTAGTACACACGGTTCAAATGTAAAAGATGATACATTGCCAACAACGCTTTATTACAATAGTAATCAAGTTTTACAAAGGCCATAGCCTTACTAAGGTTCACGTAACCTCAAGCAAAATAAACACAATGGAAGCAAAGATAACTTGATCGACCCATCAATGCGCCACGTGCAATTGGTGGGAAACGAATCCTAGGCATCCGAGAATAATCCACCGCATCCACATTCGCGCGAAGTCATACTCTCCACTTGATCTTCTTCATTCTCTCGCTTTTATATTTATAGAGCAACAGTGAGTACAAAAATGTACTCCGCAAGTCTTGGGAAAAATGCATAGATGTAAGGTTTCACAAAGGAAGGCTATATGGTTTATTTGCAAAAATCAGCATTTTATTTCAAATCTACATAATTACTTTAAAAGCCATTTTGTAAACAACTTGTTTTTAATAATCGAAATTGGATAAGTACTTTAGTGAAGGTTAAACTACCAACACTAATATCTCAGCCATCACGACCAATTTTCAAAACCTCAAAGTTACACCCGATCTGAACATCACGAGAGTTATACTACTCCCGAGTTTTTCTCAATTCATTTTGTTTTGAAATCAAAACCAAAACTTCTACCATGTGAATGCATTCCTTGTTCGCCCTTGACCGTGGGCACGGCTATTCGAATAGTTTTACTCTGCAGAGGTTGTACACTTTACCCACAAGAGATAAATTATCTTAATAGTCAACACGCTTCCTTTGGCATGAGACCCGGATAAATTATCACAAAGCCTTTCGCCTACTCCAGATAGTTTAAATATCACCCGCTAGGTTTCACCACAACTCGAATCCACGAGTTGGAGCCCCTCTGCGCCATGTGAGTCTGAAGAAACCCTGTCCCTCACTATGAGTAACCAGTACACCCTAGCACCCAATACACCATCGGTGATATCTAAGCTAAACTTTTATAGGTTAGTTAGCTAGGTCGCACCCATATAGACTTGTGGTTGTACTGCTTTGCTCGCTTTGGACAAACACAAGCGTCGGTCCTTAATCGACTGTGTGGTGGCTCATTCACAAACCCAACAATTCTCGTGCTAAGCGCACCACCAAACCTTCCATCCACCCTTGTCAACTTTTCCTTTGAATTTCATTTTTATTTTCAAATTAACAGTGGTAACATCCATTACCACTTTTCAAACAAAATATTTAACAATGGTAACATCCATTACCAATGTTCAAACAAAATATTTAACAATGGTAACATCCATTACCAATGTTCAAACAAATCATTCATCAAAACATTTGATAAACATGCTACTCATTTAACATTATTATATTTATTTGCTACGCTAAGCATTTGCTAGTATTTAAACATTCAACAATTGTAACACTAACTCATTATTGAGTCAAAGGGATATCCTAAGTTGACAATGGTACAAGATAAACAATTTTCAATGGAAGGTATAGCAAATTGGGTATTTAACTAAATTTTCTAAATCAAATTATCACTTGATATAACATAAGCATGCAATAATTTTAAAATAACTACCTAATCATTTTATAAATCATTGGAGCAAGTTGATCAAAGAAAACTTGCAAAACATAGGAGCAAAATGGTCAAAGGAGACTTGCCTTCCGTGCTGGGTTGAAATCTTCCACAACTTGATCTTGAGGTTGCTCTGACAAATCGGTCTCTACACGTAAATCGAGAAATCCAAATAAATAAAATAAAATAAAAATTCAAAAATTGAAAATAAATATACCAATTGAAAGATTGAAATTTTAGATGAATTTAGAAATTTGAATGGACCAATTTGGAGTTAAAATGAGAAAGATATGGCTATTTGAAAATCTCGATTTAAATAAATCCAGAAATTCGGGAATCTCGACATGTGGGGTCCATGGTCAGCAATTTCATTTAAAATGAGTCTCGACGTATGGGACCCACTGGACTGGACCCACTTGTCGCTGAATAGCGCAGAGTGGTCGACGACGGTGGGACCTGTGTCGCCGCGGATAAAAACGGAGAAACTCAACCTCGCGCGCGGAGCGGGGCTCGAACGCGCGCCGAGGGAGTGGGAGGGGGAAGAGAGCGGCGCTAGCCAAGTGAGCGGGGAGGCACTGCCTACCCCTAATGGGTAGGTAACCCTCTTGAGGGTTATCTGCGGGGAGGCCTGCGAAGCAACGTGGCATACACGTGGCTGCCACCGGTGCGCCACGTGTGTACGGGTAGCCGACGTGGCCGAGGCGAGTGTGTGTGGAGTGCTGGCGTGGCGGTTTTGTGCTGACACGGCATCCCGGTGGCATCCACGTCTGTTGCCACCCGGACGCAGCCAGCTGACGTGGCTCGCCGGCCGACGGAGGCGCGCGGGACCCGAGGGTCACCGGCATTCTGGCGGGCGGCGGCGCCGCCGATGTGCGCAAAGCAAGAGGAGTGACGGGAATGCTTTGGTACCTTGCGCGATATCGAGGAAGGTCGGATCGGCGACGGCAAAGGGGGCGGCGGTCGGAGAGCTTCACGCGCGGAGGGTTCCGGGTCGCAATAACTCGAAAAGTGGTCGCTTTGAGATCGCTGAGGCACCAAGAACGCCGAGATGCACGGTGAATCTCGGGAAGGCTTGAGGCGGCGCGATTGCTCGCGGAGTTGAAGGTGGCCGCGGAGAAATCAAGCGCAGGAGGGCTCTCGGCCGGCGATGGGCATTGGAGGTGGAGACGATAAAGGGAACCGAGACACGGCTCGGCGTCGGGTTTTATAGAGGAATGAGGGTAACGGCAGCGTATGGCTCGCCGGACTTGGAACCGCCCGAGTGAAGGCGACGGCGCCGCGATGCATAATTAAAGAAAATAATGCGTAAACGGTTGCGGAAGGCGGCTATTTGAATGTGCATTAGCGCTGGGAAATAATTAAGAAACCAAGCTTTTAAAGCTTCGCTTTTTTGATTAACACGGCGTGGCGTAAACGCGGGGAGGAAGAAGGTGGCGGGGAAGACGATCGGCGATGGGCCCCGCATGTCGATGAGAGGAAGGAGAGAAGGCGACGGCTATGGCTCGATGCGCGGCAGCGGCGGAGAAAATAATCAAGGCCGTAGGATGATGAGTGAAGGGTAAGTGAAAAGATGCGGTTGAGATTCAATCCGCAATCGGATTAAATCTGAGCCGATGGGGGTACTAAGTGGCAACGGGCGGCCGCGATCTAATACGGCAATCATGAGCGGTCAAGATGACGACAAGCGTCGGGGCGGCGGCTCGGCAGTGGGACCACTGGCGGTGAGTCCACGCACCGGTCTATGGCAGTGGGGCCGCGCTCGTCGCAAATCAAAAAAAAGAAACTCAACTCGCGCGGAGCGGGCTCGAACGAGCGAGGAGCGGGGAGGAAGAGAGCGGGCGGTGTAACGATCGGGCGGGGAGGCTCACCTACCCAATAAGGGCGATTAACCCTTTTGAGTATTAGTCGATGGATGGCAGGTTGTCGGATCGGATGCGACACTTGGCGCCGCGAGAGAGAGGGGAGGGGATGAGGCGAAGCGGCCGGGATCGGTTCGGGCCGGGAGGAAGGGCTCTGATGCTTGACAAGTGTCACCGAGGAGATTTTGATATTTAAATCTTTTATATATTTCGAAATCAGAGGAGACTTTAAAATACTCGAGAAAAATACGGATAAATTCCAAAATTCCAGAAAAATTCACATAATTCATCGATAATGTTTTAAACATATTAAAAATATTTCCAACTTATTTTGATATTAAATTTTCTTTTCAATGAAACTTTAAATTTGAAAATTCGGATAATTGGAAATTATTAATTTAAAATTATTTCTTCAAAATAAAAGCAAAAATTTGGGATGTTACATTCGCCCTTCTTCATGATGCTTGTATTTTGTCACCAAAGAGGGTCAAAGGAGGGGCACTTTGCCCAATTTTTTGGCGCCGCTTCACTTGGTGAGGTGAGGACTGGCACGCGAACCGGTCCCCGCTTTGGCGACAAAGGAGAAGTGGGAAGGGTGGATGCGGCAGTGGTTCTACTACCGCGTGACGCCTACCAGCAACCTGCGGTGCTAGGGTCAGCCGATAGTTTTCAACTGTTGCCCGGGGCTGAAACCGTTGAGCGACGATCAATGGCAGGCGCGGAGACTTGCCGGTGTCACCCTCCGGTTCAACATGCGTGATCTTGCCGAGAAATTTACCATGTACGGGGTGTCTCCGCTCTCCGGCCTGTGAAGATATGAGCAGGGTGATACACGGCGGGATGGCGTCCGCCACTCAGTGTCGTCGCTGCAGCAGCCCCCCAGCCGAGGTAGGTACTTCGACCATGTGCTGCGTATGTATATGTAACTTTTGTAAATAGGACCACACTTCGCGTGCAGTGCTTTCGTTCGAAGACGCGGAGCGTGCCGTTGAGGCCTTCCTGGGGCCGTATGTAACATGCTGATTTTAAGGGATTTTTAAAACCTTGAATTTAAAAACCAATTTTTAGAATTTTTCTGAATTTAAAGCAAGCTTAAAAGAATTTTCAGAAATTTAAAAGAGTTTAATATGAATTAAATTATACTTCAACATTAGCTGAAAGTATTTTAATTAAGTTCCTTGTGTCACAAGAAATTTTCTGGAATTAAATTAAGCTTTAAATGAATTTTAGAACTTTATAATGATTTAATCTGAGTAAAATAAACATCAACATAAGTTGAAAATATTTTATTTGGATTCTTCATGTCTCAAGGAATTTTCTGGTATTTTTGGTGAATTTTTGGGATTTATTTGCTATTTTCTAGAGCTCCTAGCATTTTATTTGGATTTTCTGGAAATAAATTAATTCGGGAAATGTTCCCAGCCGTCCGATCCTCTCTCCTCCGTGTGTCGGCAATCCCAGCCGCCCACGCGTTGCGCCCGCCCCGCTCTCAACCGCCCCCGCTCACACCCGCTCCCTGCCGTCGGATGTCCCCGCCCCGCCACACGTCGGCATTGCATCGGCTGACCCCGCCCCGCGCAAACCCTAGCCGCCAGCGCGCGCACCTCTCCACAGCCTCCGCCTGCCAGGTGTCGCCCATCCGCGCCTGCTCCCCACGCCGTGTGTCCCCATCCCGCGCGCTCCCGCCCGGACTCGTCGCGAGCCATCTGATCCTACCCCCGCGCCACGTGGCGGCACACGCTCGGCTGCATCGCGCGCCCGTGCCGCGAAACCCTAACCCTAACCCGAGCCTCGCCCGCGCCATCGCATCCGTGCCACCGTCCGATCGGACGCGCGTCGCTCGCTCGTGCCTCCGTCTCCGATCGGGACTCGTCTCCCTCGCACCGTCTCCCTTCCGACCAACCTCGGTTTGCGTGTTTTAAAAGCCACCGTCCTCGATTCGCGTGCTTTACCGCCGCCGCCGCCGGTCCTCGCCTCCCCTCGCTGTGCGCCGTCGCCTCCGCCTGCGCACCTCGCCCCGCTGTCATTCCCCGCCTTCCTCGGAGCGCGCCGTCTCCCTCAGAACTCCGCCGCCCTCCCCGTCGTCCTCGCCACCGACCTGGAGCACCGCCGGACGCCCTCGTTCACGCAAGTAAGCACCCCGAAGATCTCCACCGCTGCCGAAACCCGCCACCGCCTGCTGGACCATCAGCCGTGCGCTCTGGTCGCCGGAGCCGCCGCCGCCGCACCCGTGTCCGCATCGCGTCCGGCCCGTTCTCGGATCAAACTCCCTCGGTTCGCGTGCCTACTTAACCCCACGCCCTCGGTTCGCATGCCGCCGACCGCCGCCACCGTCGTCTCCGCCCTCGCGCCCGTGCTGCCGCCGCCGGTGTGCCTCGCCGCCATCCCCACCTCTCTCGGAGCCGACGTCGCTGCCTCGACCACCGCCTCCCCGCCGGAGAGCTCCCGCGCCGTCCCGTCGCTGCCGCATCGCCGCCTCGCCTCCTCGCCGCTGCGTCGCCGGACACCGCGAGCCGCTCCACCTCGGTCCCGCGCGCGCCCTCGCGGACGCCGCGCGGCGCACGAGCCACGCGTCGCCCGTCGCCCGCGCGCGCGCAATCTCGCCCACTCCACCACGCGCATCACAGACTTTCGCCAAGCGCGACGCGCCGAGGCACACGTCGGCCATCGCTCGACTCCCGCCTCCCGCGCCGCCCAATCGCAGCCGTCGCCCCAGATCTGGGTCTACGGACCAGATGCGCCCACGTGGCCAACGCTCAGCCGCCCGATCCGCGCCCACGCCCGAGCCTCTCCACGTCAGCCTACCCACGTGGCACGCCACATCAGTCCTAATGCCACGTGGCATGACATGTGGCAGCTACGTCAGCCAAAACCGCCCCACCCCGTGCCACGTGGCAACCACGTCAGCATCCACGTCACCCCCGTGCCACGTGGCAGCATCAGCTGCTGCCACGTCAACCCTGCCCCGCCGCGTCAGCGCCACCGCCCCGCGTGCACTATTTTGTGGACCGAGTCCACCGTGGGCTAGGTCTCCCGTGGACCAGGTTCACAGCACAGTAACTTTTTCGTTTTACCTGATTTTCTTTAGATTAAATCTTCCGAGAGCCCGTTCTCCTCCGTCCTAGCTCCGATTGACCCCGTTCTTTTTTCTAAATTCATCTAAAATCGAGCTCTAGCTTTTGGTTCTGGTTTTGTGAATTTTTGAGTTTATTTGCTTGTCATTTTATGTGTTTTTCTTGTTTTGGTCATTTTCTCTCTCGTTAGATTCGGATTCCAAAGGAGCAGGATCGACGCCCGAAGACCAGGAGTACCTCACTAAGCATAACCAAGGCAAGTCATGTCCTTTAATCATGTTGAACCCAGTTTGCAATCTATTATTTAATTATTTTATTTTTAATTACATTGCATCGCTAGTTTATATAAACCGTTGTACTGGTAGTTATCATCCCAATTGAGTTTATCCCTCCTTGATATTTTGGAATGCCATGATGCCGTTGTCACCATAGATTGGGAAATTTACTAGTGATACTAGATTATTCGTCACATGGGTTCGTACGATAGACTGCTTAGCTTTGCTTCTAGTTTCGATCGGGTTTATCATCGCATGTGAAATATCAATTTGACTTAATGAGATATGGAACTGTGGTTGGTGCCACATTTATTAAAATTTGTGCCATGACGTTGGTGCATCATCAGCGGTGGTTATACAAATTGGTTTTCACTCGGGCGAGTGATCGTGCAGTAAAGGGGGAAGTGTTGGTGCACTTCGAGGGATGTGGTAGTCTCGCCCGGGAATTGCTAAGGACTTAAGTTTGTGCGCCATTGATCTGAGCTTTATCGTGCAAACCACATGTCTAGTATGGGATGGACCTGGCTGACTAATTTGGGAGGTTTCAACTTTAATCTTGCCATTGAGATAAACATGGTTGCTGATTTCCATGTGGCGCAAGGGGGGGTGTGATGCGAAACCCTAGCGGGCGGATTGAGTTGTAAACTAAACTTTGTAAAGGCCTTGTTGTGATTTCCTTAGCTTGAGGCTAATCATATCGTGTGGGTACAGTTGTGCAACCTCTGCAGAGTGTAAAACTATTCGAATAGCCGCGTCCTCGGTCATGGACAATGCTTGGTGATTTCACACGAGGTGTAGTTATTTCTGAAAACTTGAGGATTGTGGTTGGTTAGTGGATGGTTAATCCACTGTTGGTTTAGCTTATAGATGGGAGGCCATGAGCTGTTGGTTTAGCTTGTGGATGGGAGGTCCGCAAGTGGTTAATTCAATTCCTTTGATTACGTATTTATTACTGTTTTACTCAAAGTTCGCCTTCAATCTATTTATTGTATTTCAACTGTCATTTATGCAAATTAACCTTTCAGCCTTCCTTTGGTAAGCCTTGCATATTATACTGCATTCATTTGTTACAAACGACTTGCTGAGTACCAATGTACTCACGGCTTTATGCCCAATGTTGCTCAGTTGAGGAAGAGGAGTATCACCAGCAGGAGGTTCCAGAAGGAGAGTACTTCGACGACTTCGCGGTTTAGGCTTCGTTCTCCACTCGATAGCCTGTGGGCTTGTCGATTGGCCACTACGCTTTATTTTGGATTTCCGCTGCTACTTTTGTTAAGCCTTTGGGCCAGTTTGTTGTAAGCTTGATCATAAGGTCGTACCTTTTGAGATTTATCTATATTTGAGCTTTTCCTTTATTTTATCGTGTATATGGTTGTGATGACATCTATGTTTAACTGTGTGCACTAGCATGATCCTGGGACTAGTGCAGAATACACATGGAGTCCGGATTTGCATATTCGGATCTCGATAGAGATAGTATCAGAGCTATATCGACTGTAGGACGAAGCCCTAATTAGAGTTGTCGTCTTAGCCAATTTCAAAATATATTTTCTAAATCAAATCAACAAAATGTATATCTAGTGATTCTCTATTCTTACCTTATTCTTAGGATTCTCAATCCTCGCCTTATTTTCAGAACTTAATTTGACTTCTCATCCCTATAATATCCCTAGATCTTCGAGTGTCCTACAATCAAAGGAGAGGTCAACCCGGAATTTTTCGAGCTTTACGGTGAAGATTGGATCAAGCAAGCAGCCAATTTGTTTCAAGACAAGATTGAAGATCATCGGGAAGATTAAGGAACCGTCAGATTAAAACCCTGTTATAGTTTAGCGTCGCATAGATCAATTTGCTTTTTCCTGCAGTTGTGTGTGATGTGAGATGCAAATATTGCCCTTAAAAGCATTATATTGCAATCATGTCAACTTTTATTGGAGTTATTTTCCTCGGTTTTGTTGTTAGCCTTTTCGGCTAAGTATTTGTCTAGCTTAGGTTACCATTAGAAAATCCCCCTTAGACGAATTTACCTCTCCTCTATGCTTTTTCCCTCGCATCTTTAAACCCGGCAAAGGCAGTCAAAGGATGGTTGACACCAGGACCACAGCAGGCTGCAACTAGGCAAACCAGATCCAGAGAGCAGTACCGCTCAACCAGTTCCACCGAGCTTAGACCCTGCCCTCAGTCAGTTTTTGGTGGTCCAGACTCAGATGATGCAGACTATGATGCAGAACATGCAGGCTATGATGCAGCGTCAGCACCAGGAGCCAATACCACCTCAGGCACCAAGACACCAGTCCAGCTATGTGGAGTTCATGAGGACGAGACCGCCTACCTACTCCAGTTCTTCAGAGCCTATGGAGGCCGATGATTGGGTCCGGTCAATTGAAAAGAAGCTGAATCTGGCCCAGTGTTCAGACAGGGAGAAAGTACTATACGCAGCACATTAGCTTGAGGGACCAGTAGCAGAGTGGTGGGAGAACTATTGTGCCGCCCATGAGGACCAGAGCAGTATCACTTGGAAGGAATTCGCCAAAGCCTTCCATAACGCCCACGTCTTGGATGGAGTAGTCGAGATGAAGAAGGATGAATTCCGTGAGTTACAGCAAGGGAACATGTCAGTGAGTGAATACCTCAACAGATTCACTCAGCTCACTCGCTACGCGCCAGAGGACGTAGCCACAGATTCAGCTCGTCAGAAAAGGTTCAAGAAGGGCTTGAACACAGCTTTGAAGGTGCAAGTCGTAGGCAACGACTATGCCAGTTTTCAGCTATTGGTGGATAAGACCATACTAATTGAGGAATCCCGTCGTGAGTTGGGAGAATTTCACAAAAGGAAGATGAGCCAGCAAGGAGTTCATTCATAGCAGTCACAGATGACAAGGTTAAACACCTATCAGCCTGCACGAGTGCCTCAGCAGTAGCAGCAGCCAGTTTTCAAGACCCCAGCTCCATTGACCCGTTATGACAACTCAGGACCACGCCCCATCAATGTCAGCAATCAACCCCAGAAGAGCGCAAACCCTGTAGGTTCAGCTAATTGTTACTGTTGTGGCTACAGACCAAACAGAGAGAGAGTGGTGGTGGAGAGTTAGGTAAACAAATGACCTCTTGGGCCTTCCCAAGACTCGATATCATCATATATATACGTACACCTTTACCACCAGGACTGTAGTGCGAAACCTTCCTTAGTACATAGTTCTCAACAGGCTAGCTGGGTTTAGGTGGGGGCCACCCCTACAACAGGAGCCTCTCATGGTGAAGGGCTTCACAGCCGGGCCATGCCGCTGAGCCCTTTGGCCCCCTCCGTCCCTCGTGGCTGTGATGTCGTGTGTTTGTGGGCGGGCGCCGGCGAATCGAGGTTCGTAGCGAAGCCACTGTCGAGGTCTTACGCCGGACAGCTGCAGGCGGAGTCACATCTGCGCTGCGAAGGCTGAGAGCTCGACGATTGTGGCGAGCGACCGCGTCGATTGGGCTTCCGTTGGTGCGGCCGCGTCGGTTGGATTCCTGTTGATGCGACCGCGTCAATTGAACTTCCGTTGGTGCGGCTGCGTCGGTTGGATGCCCGTCGATTGCACTTCGAAGCGGTGTAGATATATACACCGCGAGAGTCTGATGAACCATTCTTGGGGGCTCGTCTCAAGAATGTGCCTCTTCCTCTCACGAACATGCGGTGGGGCTGGCGTCGATTGAGCGGCTCTGTGCATGTTTGTGGAAGGAAGAAGGTATGTTCTTGAGCTGGCGAGAAGATTTACGGCTCTTCGCGTGAAGGGGGTGGACCACCGGGCTGTGTAACGTCCTCGAAGCCCGGGGCCGTGTTCCGCATCGTTGAGTGCGGGTCGAGTGGCTAGGCTTGCGGTGGTCGGTGTGGATGCCCGCCTTTCGATGTGGGGCCCCGGTGCCTGCTGCAACCTCGCCGAGGGCAGAGTCGGGCCGCTGCGAGGGTGCGGAGACCTCGCCGAAGACGGGGCTGGGCTGCTTCACGAAGGTGAGGATCTTGCCGTTGCGGGAGTGACATACGCGAGTGGCAAGTTGAAACGGCACGCGCACGCGCCATGATTGCGCCGGTCTGACTCCCATCGGTTGCGTTTCCCAACGGGAAACTGGTTTAGATAGATGGCCGTGGTGAAGCACTGTGCTTCCCAGACTTGCGCGCCGTGCTACCATGCTCTGCGATGGTCTTGTTCTCATAAATAGGGCTTCGTCGATTCCGACGCCTGTTTACGAGAACAAGATCGTCTCCGAGCTTGGAGCAATATGTTTGTGGGGGCGTGTTTGTCGGACCCGGATTTTCAATCCCAAATCCTCTGTGATTCCACCGCACTATTCCCTGGATCAGTAGATAGTGCTCACAGATATATTACTGAATATCAAAATACATATCAAGCGTAAGCATAGGATAATAGAATACTTACTCACAGGCTGATTAGGCCGAAAACAACGAAAGCAGCGGCAAAAATGAAGCACACAGGTGAGACCCACAGAACATGCCCACATGCAGCCAACTGGGGGTTCGCGACCTAGTTCTTGACCTTCTTGTTCTCTTCTTCATCATGGCTTGGCGCATTGTTGAAGTGCAGCGATTCGACTCTTAATTCTGGATTTTTGATTATGCGAGAGTGAGCACTCCAACCCCGTGCTCAGCGAGCCAACACACAGAATGCAAGTATATAACATGTATGGCTTGACAAAGGATGGGATCAGGTTTATTTTATTTTGCCGAAAGTTGCATTTTAAAAGACTTAATATATATATAAGAAATTCCTAGACTTATCCTTTGGACCAAAATTTATAATACTTTCGAACAAAAGATTTTATTGAATAAGTGCAAATCTCATCCATCAACTCAGATTGTTTGTTCCACAAAACCAGTTTTCAATAAGTATAGCCACTTAACTTACCACTCGGGACGACACCCAGACAACTCACACCAGACATTCCTTCGTCCTTCATTTTCCCATTCAGATCCCAACCTTTTTACAAATTGTTTTGAAACAGAACTATATCGAGTTAAGTTCCCATGTCCGCCTTGACCGTAGGCACGGCCGTTCAATGATTTTGACTCTGCAGAGTTTGTACACTTTCACCACAAGAGACAATCAACTCGTTGCCCCGCATGATTCCTTAGTCATGCAGTTGAGCAGATCATCACATTAACCTTTCAATACTATCTGGCCTCGGGGTCTCATCTCACCCTATGAGTCTGCCCCACTTGCGGTGGGACCCATAGTTGCGCGGGATGTTAATCACTCTTTTACTAGCGCCTCAAGCTCCACTCCCCATACGCTAGTAAAATTGAGAAACAAATCACCCTCCACTCGGTGTCCCTTTAGCCACCACATGCTCTGGCCTTCTCTCCCCCAATTTGTGAGATGAGTCCGAAGTTCGGTAGGATTTACTTAGCCAAGTTGCACTTTGCAGACTTGCGGTTGTACTGTTTTACAATGAGAGGTCATGACCCGATTCGGTACTTGTATTATCTGGGCGGTTCTACCACAAACCCCACTCTCGTGCACCCGGTGCACCACACCACCGAAACCAGCCGCCCAGACACACCCAGAAATTTTGAGGGTTTTTGGGGCATAAAATAATAACCATTTCAGAAAATACACAACCACTTCCATCCATAACCTTTCCCAAAATTTACTCTTTGTATTTGCATAAGGTTTTGGGGTATGTTATACATCCCCGCGATTAAGCAAAACTATGCCAAGTAATATAAACGTACTCGATTCTTTTGAAACTCTTACATTTATAAGTTTTCCTAGGGATGACAAAGTTCACAATATAAATGTGCTGGAAAGGTATAATAGTAGCACTTGTTAAATGGGCAGCTAGCTAAAGTATGAAATGAACATAATATAGTACATAAAAGAACAGCATGCCTTTGATAATTTAAATCTAAATAATTTTGCAAGAATAGGAATTCACAATGATCAAAGTATTGACTCGCCTGGCGCGGTTTACCGCGGTCTTGAGCTTACTCAAGGCTTTCTCATTTGTTGATCTCGAGCTTCTGGTCTTCGTCTTTATTTGGATCGTGATTTTGCTGGATCCACTGATCTTCCGAGATTCCAATCTCTAATTACGTGCTAAGCAATAGAATGCAAATAACTCAAAAGAT
>JAYEVJ010000237.1:0-110327 GCA_036346265.1 Melocanna baccifera
TAGATGTTCTCCTGCGCACTCTCACGAGTATAAACAAGGCGCGAATGTCCCATGTCGCGTTAGCGTACCCTCGGAGCTTAGCTAAGCCATGGTTGATAGTCCCACGCATTCTTGGTCTGAAACAAAGGCGCGAATGTTCTCCTGCGCACTCACGAGTATAAACAAGGCGGATGTCCGCGCTGCAGCGTTGTTGTCATCGCTACGTACTCTTCTTGAGTATAACCAAGGCGTGGTCGATATTCCCACACACTCTCTGGAGTATAAACAAAAGCGCGGCGGAGAGCTTGCCTGCTGCGCGACGTCCAGCGGACATAGATCGACACACAGCGCGTTGTCCCGCGGGTGCTGGCGTGTTGCGGGTGTAGAGTGGCGTCGGCTGCTGCTACCACCACTTGAAGGTAGGGGCGGGCGCTCGCATGTCTGCCGCCGACTAGCGCGCGGCTCGCTGCCACCACTTGAAGGTGAGGGGCGGGCGCTCAGCGCCTCTACTCGTGGCGCCAACTCTGCTGCCACCACTTGAAGGGTAGGGGCGGGCGCTTCGCCGCGTCTCGCCGACTAGCGCCGGCTCGCTGCCACCGCCGAAGTGCCACCGCCCGAAGGGTAGGAACAGGCGCTCGCGCCTCTACTCCGACTAGGCGCCCGGCCAGCTGCCACCACTTGAAGGGTAGGGGCGAGCGCTCGTGCGTCTCCGATTAGAGCTAGCTCGTGTCGTCGCCCGACTAGGCGCCGGCTCGGCTGCCACCGCTTGGTGCCACCGCCCGGGAAGGTGAAGACAGGCGCTCGCGTCTTTCGCCGACTAAGCGCGGCAACCGCTACCACCACTTTGAAGGGTGGAGGCGGGCACTCGCGCGTCTACTCCGAGCTAGAGCCAGCAGCTCGCTCGCGTCTACTCGACTAGGAGCAGCTCCATTGTGCGTCTACTTTGACTAGCGCGCGACTCGCTACCACCACTCCGAAGCATAGGTGGCGGGTGTGATCGCGTCCACTTGTTACAATGCGCCGGCCGTTAAGAGAAGTGGAGATGACGGAAGGCGCTAGCCTCCGTCCTATCGGCAACCAAGCTGCGCCGTGTATGCACCTAGAAATTACTCGGAACAACGGCTTTTCTTCAACAAAAAAAGAAGAAAATTTTTATTACATCACAAAAGCGCGCGTCTGACGGCACACCTAGGGGCGTGCGGTCTTCGTGGCGGCCGTGAACCTCCTCCGGCCAATAGAGGAAATTACCTTCACGGTTATGGCGTTCGCATAGCGAGACTTTGGCGCGTGTCCTCCCGAGAGTAGCCCTAGATCGGTCGCAGAAACCACGGGCGGTAGGCGGGCGTGGTGCGAGCGGTCTTGGACAATACCCGACTCGGTCGGCACACCCAAATGGGGTTCGGCTAGCTTCGTTCACATGCTCACACCCGGGCATGGAGCACGGCAAAGCGAGACGGTAGCTTGCGGCGCAATGATCGCGAAGGCTCGCGCGCGAAGTGCGAGCTCGAGCCTTCCTCGTCCGTGCCAAAGGCGTACCCACGTCAGAGGTGTGCGTGGATCTGGCACATCGATGGAAAGGTCCCGAGGGCCCCTCGGCGACTCCATGGCCCTCCCGCCGCCCGCCAGCGCATCGCCTGAGTCCGGTTCCTCTCTTCCAAGGCGTGGCAAGCTGGACCTTCTCTTCCTCCAGTGGCCCGATTTGCTCAAGCAAGCGGTGTGCTCCTCTATCATGTGGCCGGGCCTCTTCGGAGTGTTGCGCCGCCACCACCGCCATGCTGATTTCCGCCTCCAACATATAGATGCGCTCGTCCTTGGCGGCGTGAGCCTCGTCGGCAGCGTGAAGCTGGTCCTCCAGCGCCTTCCGCTCGTGGGTGCGAGCCTCCTCAAAAGCGGTGAGGCAACCATCTAACAAAGGGCAGGAGTGTTGGTATGTGCTTTCGGCAAAGCGGTGTCAATGGTGGGCTTGCGTCATGCCCTCATTCCCGGCGTGCCCGGTCACGAGTGCAAGAAGATCCCCCCACAAGACAACAATGCCTGCCGATCCAGTCTGCTGTCGCCGTACTCCACAGCCCCGTCAAGGGCACGAAGCTTCTCCGGATGCGGGATGAAGTTAGACACGGCGAGCCTCGGGGCCTCCAGGCGGCACGGCGTCCGTCGTGTCCGCGCCGCGGCGCGGTAACCGCAAACACCTCCGCTGCTCGATCATTGGCGCGTCGAGAGACCTCGTCTCTCGATGTCGATGATGGCATGGCGAGCATATCCGGAAAACCCTTGGTCGGGAGAAAAGAATGCGCCTGCCGGCTGCCATCCGCGGGGGCATGGGAGAGTGCTGTTCGGCCTCGGTTGGGCGCGGCGCCTCGCCGGCTCGGGAGGCGACAACTCCCTCCCTGGTTGCAGTGGCTTCCTGATCGGACCCTAGGCCCCCAGCGACAGCGCCCACCACATGAAATCGCCTCGCGAGGCGAGGATCGTACCGCGGCGCCGCTCCGGGGACTTGGGCGGCGCGTCCTTAGCCTCGATGCCGCCAGGCTGGTGTGGCGGCGAATCGTGATCGCCGCGCGGTGATGACCACGAGTCCTCCGCGTTTCTAGTCATCGTAGGGGCTGCGGTGGCGGAAGGTCGTGGTGGCGCCACGAGGCGACGAATGCGCGGGAGGCGGTCCTCGTCGGCGTCTGAGGCGACATGGCCGTCCTCGCGCGCGTCTCTCTGCGAGCCACGCTCCACCTTTGCCTAAGTCCTCGGCCGAGAGTAGTGTGCCCCAGGTGGCATGCTCGGACCCATCGCGACCGTCCTCGACCCAGCGCGCGGCCGCAAACACGGTTGGCGGGTTGGGGGCAGCGGCTACAGACCAATCCCTCTGCCGCGAGCGCCCCCACCTGCGCCGGCGCCATCGCGGCGGCGGTCGAACTCCTGCGCGGCTGTGCGTTCGATGCGTGAGGCCTAGGACCTCGTACACCGGTTTATCGCCTAACCGTAGGCTCGGTCGTGGTCGCGCGTGCGTGCTCCGCCAGCGTATCGGCCCGAGAAGACCTCTACTGCCCTCTCGCGTCTTCCAATGAAACCTTTGCGAAGTGCTGCTCCGCTAACAAAAACTTGCATATGTAAAGGCAACACGGTGGAAGTGCCTAACACGGCGGAGGGCTCTGCGAGATGAAACTATGGGGTGGATGCCATCCTGCGGCGGTGATCGTTCATACCTGCCGAGGCGAGAGAGAGGGCACCCCATACATGGTGAACTCCTCGGCGGTCGCGCATATTGAACGGAGGCGGCGGCGGCAAGTCTCGGCCCTGCCGTCGGTCGTCACTCTCGGCTTCACCCGGACAGCGGTTGAAAGCTATTGGTTGACCACGGCGCGAAGGTTCTTTGTTGGCGTCACGCGGTAGTAGAACCACCGCGCATCGGCGGACTCCCACTCTCCGCGTCGCGGGCGGGAAGCGACCTGCGCGGACCGACCTCACCACAAGTGGACACTACAAAAGTGGGCGGTGCCCCTCCCTCCACCTTCTTGGTGGCGGCGCGTCATGCGAAGAAGCGAGCAAGTCCAGCGGGGATGAGCACCTTCCACTCGGACCGTCCAGGCAAACACAGCCAAATGAACTATCGCGTTCGGGGTCACCTGCGCCAACTCCAATCCGTAAGCTCGCAAGACCTGGCCGACGAAGAGCGTCGAGGGCATCCGGAGGCCAGCCTCAAAAAATGCGGCGAAGACAATTGCCTCTGACTCCTCCGGGTGAGGCTCTACTTTGTCGCGGGCAAGCAGGCGAGCTCCTGCGCGCTCCTCTATCTTCTTCTCCCGCACCAGGGCCTTGATCATCTCCTCTATAGCACGACTCCGCCCTAGTACCCCGGAGTAGTGCCCCTGCGGGCTCCGCATGGTGTCGTACCGCTTGTTGGCCTGCGAAGGCTTGCGAGCCACCAGGGGGAACTCCGCTGGTGGTGGCATCGCACCACGCTGGCTCAACGAGGCATTGCCGCTAAGCCGGCGGCCGGAATCTCCACGGCATGCCATCCCACTTCCCAAGTGGAGGGCTGAACGAGCAGGAGGTGCAAATTACGCCTGGCAGCGGGAAGAGCAACTAGGCGGTGCAGGCGAGAAGCGGCGTGCGTGTGCGCCAATAACGCCTTATGAAGACCTCCACATCCCCACGATCAGGAACGCAACCGGCGGGAGCCCATCGATTCGCCTCCCTACGATCGGGGAGGGCAACCGTCGATAGGTTGACCCGCCACGTGTCCCGACTCTATCGGGACCGGACATGGGCTCGCGGTCGTGCGACCGTTGACATCCCACGATGCACCAACCATGCAGCACCACGTGTAACCCTCCCTCGGGACCGTGCGTACGGCCGCAGCAGACCCCCCTGTCTTTTCAGCACTCCGCGCGCCTCACGCCAACAATTAGGACGTCATCTCCAGACTACGTCGCTGTCGGGGCGTGACAACTCCGGACCAGGCGAGGACCCACCTCGTCAACCCCGTGTTGCGCGGGAAGGCACAGTGCGGCCCGCCGCGCGATCTCGGCGCCACGCCTCGCATGTGCGACACCTTCGGCTCATAACATAGCCCGCCGATAAGCGTGTGCCGCGAGGATGGCCCGAGACCATGGGCGGCCGGCGCCTCGTTGAAGCTGCGCTGTATCACGCAGCTGTACTCTCTGATAGGTCATAGGCGAGGGACGGAGGGGGCCAAAGGGCTCGGCAACATGGCTTCGGCCTGTGAAGCCCTTTACCATGAGAGGCTCCTGTTGTAGAGGTGGCCCCCACCTAAACCCAACCGGCCTGTAAAAGTGTAAGTATCGAGTGAGGCATATATAATGACGTAAATGCCCTGAAGGGTATTCCTGTAAAGCTTGAGATATATATGTGATGCCAGCAAGAGGAGAGGGGACATCTCACCCAACTCCCCACTATCATACTCTCTCTCTGTTTGGTCTGTAACCACAATAGCCGTGAAACTTTTATCGGACCAACCATTTCTTGCCTTCAATTTTAGTAGTTCTAGAACTGATGATAATCTCGTGTATTGCTGCTTGCAGCCCGAGAACAAAGGTTTCTCCGAGTCCTCCATCAAGCCCTCGAATTTACCAAACTCTCTCAATATAGTTCCCTTCTGCATCATGTCACATCTGATCCAGATTATCATCCTGCGACCTATCCTCATGATCAAAAGCATAGTCCACAACTGGCATATCATTGTCTCCCTCGATTATGTCATAACTACCTTCTTGTGTACTCTTCTCTTGTAACATTCCAATTTTTGGATAACATAGATATTATGATAATTTGGCATTTGGGTATTTTGGCATTTCTTGGCATCTCGAGCTTGCTAGATTTCTGAAGTTTTTGGTTGAGGTTCCATTAAAAACAAAATAAAGTGTACACTGATAAATGTAAAGAAAAGCACATGAAATAGAGTGGAAGGTCAAAAAGAAAGGATATGCTGGATAATTGGAAATTTTCAAAATATAATTTGAATATGAAAAGATGATCAGCAAGTTGGCCTTAAAGCTTACAACAAATAAAGTAGCAATACCTGTGTATGTATATATCTATACATACATATCTAAGAAAGTAATGATACTAAGATGAGTATATTAAGATTTTACGTACTAAAAATGTAGTTACACAATTATGTTCAAAATTATATCATGAGGCGATCCAAATTGAAAAGGGCATTAATGGAATATAGGTAAAGCAATGTACACATGTATAAGTATAAATAAACTAAATTAGGAAAATTAAATAAAAAATGTTTTTGGGGAGAGCCAGCCAGCCACCCAGGCCTCTTGGCCCAGCCAGCCAGCCAGCCCCCTCTCTCTCAATCTCGCTTGCTCCTCTGTCTCTCCCTCGTTCCTCCGAGCCGCCCTGCTCTCCCTTTTTTCTCTCCTTCGCGCGCGCGCACCTACCTCTCTCTTTGGCGCGCCAAGCCGCCGAGTTGACCCAGTGCGCCTCCCTCTCTGTTGCACCACTCGCACACGAAGGTCAATACTCCTTGGAGACCCGCGCCTCTTGCCCATACCGCCGCCTTATCACCCGTCGCTCCGACAAGACTTGTAACTGCCCCGGCGCCAGCTGCCATCCCCTGCGATCGCCAGCCAGGCCTCGTCACCATACCGGTCTTTTCCCCTGCACTGTGGTCATATTATTCTCCCTCGCCGTCTGCCATGACTGCCCGCATGCCCTCCACGTGTCCAGGCCACCCCAGCGGCTATAAAAGCCGGCCAATTAAAGGAATACGCGTAGGCTACGGAAGCAGAAAACAAAACTTTTCTACCGCGCACCCAAGAACATCATGCTAAGAAAGGATCATGGATCGTTACCACTTAGGCGCGCATGCGGCGATGAAGAAGAATTGGAAACCGATCCAATCACGCGTCCGGTAGTAGTGGAAGTAGCCGATCGTCCCGAACGGATCGTCTCCTCCACGCACGCCGATCGACGATCGCAACGAGCGGCGCCTCCACCGGTATCCACACGTCCGGGTGGGCGCCGATCGCGAGTGTACTAGCACTCGTGGCGGCTAGGGTTTGGCTCGGGAGGTGGCGGCTAGGGTTTTGCTAGATGTTAGCGTGCGAATCCTCCGCCCCTCGCCTCCATATATAGACCTCCTCACGTGGGCCTCGTGGACCGAGGCCCAATAGGAGTCTATTCGGATCTCTATCGAATTGAGCCCATATCCGAATCATATTCGAATTAGTGTTCCAACCCGTTAAGCGTGCGACCACAGCAGGTTCACGTATACTTGGTCGTGACCGGAAGCGCCTTTCGGTTACCATGTTAATAGCGGTCTCTAGTAAGACATATTAACCCCAAAGTATATGTAAAGATCATATCGGTGAACTTTGTAATGTTCTCTCATGTACAAATCCCTTTGCCTCACGATATAGATTGAGCTCAAGGCGAGACCTATGTCATCCTCTTAATAGCTCAATCACTCTCGATTCCGTGATGGATTATAAACTCGTGATTGACTCCTCAATCACCTTGGCATGGCCATGCACTTTCATAATCCATTACATCGAGGCCCAGAGATATCTCTCCCATAAGGAGGGGCAAATTCTATCTTGATCATTCACATCCCACTACATGTTTCATGGCAAACCCGAAGACTACTTTTATGACTACCCGATTCACGGAGTAGTGTTTAGTAGTCCCAAAATAAGCTACTACTCATGTTGGGAACCATGATGACCTCAAGTCTAAGGACTCTACATAAACACTACTTGAGACCAGCGATGACACATGGAATCTCTGCGGTGTCTCATGGCAGTCTATCCAACATATGTTCACTAACACATGTCCATATTATTGATTTGGTATCACCATACCATGATCCATGAGACATGATCATCAATCAATACATATCTTGATCTTTGTTTTTGAATCATATTTGTTCCTCATATGATATCTGATCGGGGATCATTTAGAAATAGCAACATCTTAGTATTTAAGAGTCTCATGAATAAGTCACATACTCATTGATCAATAATGATGATGTCTATTCCAAGGAACAAAGTAATGTATCATAAACATAGTATGTGATATATACAACATCTCCATGTTGCCTCTAGGGCATATCACTAATGATCTCCCACTTGCACTAGAGTCAACCATGTAGGTATCTAATACCCATTGCCGTAGTGTGAGCCTCATGCTTTGGTGAGGAAGCGGCTTTGTCAACGGATCTGCAATGTTCAAATCCATTTGTACTTTGCATATCTTCACATCGCCTCTCTCCACTATCTCGCGGATGAGATGAAATCGCCGTAAAATGTGCTTAGACTTACAGTGCGATCTAGGCTCCTTGGCTTGTGCAATGGCCCCACTATTGTCACGATGAGGTCCATTGGGCTGGAGGCACTAGCCATCACACCAAGCTCGAAATAAATTTCTTGATCCAAGCGACCTCTTTGGCGGCTTGAGCTGCTATGTACTCGCTACATTGTAGAATCGGCAACCGTCTGCTGCTTGGAACTCTTCCACTTACCGCACGCCATTCGAGGCGAACACAAATCCAGTTGCGATCTAAAATCATCTTTGTCGGTTTGGAAGCTAGCATCGGTGTAACCATTTACAACAAGCTCTTCCTCACCTCCATAGACAAGGAACACATCTTTAGTTCTTCTCAAGTACTTCAAGATGTTCTTTACGACAATCCAAATGACTTTCACTGGATCTCGGTAGTATCTACTCGTAGCACTTAAAGCATACGAAACATGCGGGCGTGTACAAAGCATGGCATACATAATGGACCCAATAGCCGAAGCATATGGAATCGCATTCATTTTATCCCGCTCATCGGTGTACTAGACACGATTCTTGCTAAGATTTATACCATGTGACATAGGTAGAAAACCTTTCTTGGAATCATGCATGTTGAACCTTTTCAACACCTTGTCAATGTACGTATCTTGGCTTAATCCAATTAGCCTTTTGATCTATCTCTATAGATCTTGATACCTAGAATATATCTGCCTCTCCTAAGTCTTTCATAGAGAAACTATTTTTAATGAAGACTTATGATTCGAGCAAAGGAATGTCATTTCCGATCGGTAATATATCATCCACATATAAGACCGGAAATACGAGTGCGCTCCCACTAGCCTTTTGTAAACACAAGGCTCTTCTTCGTTCTTGATGAAACCAAACCCTTTGATTACTTCATCAAAGCGAATGTTCCAACTCGAGATGCTGCTTTAATCCATAAATGGATCTTTGGAGCTTGCATATCTTTCCAACTGATTGCGAATCGACAAAACCCGTGGGCTGTGTCATGTACACATCCTCACTCAGATTTCCATTAAGAAAAGCTGTTTTGACATCCATTTGCCATATTTCATAGTCGAAATATGCAGCAATCGCTAGAATGATCGAATAGACTTTAGCATTGCGGCGAGGCGAAAAGTTTCATCATAATCAACACCTTGAATTTGTTTGAAACCTTTGGCCTGTCGCGCTTTATAGATGTGAACATTTTCATCAATGTCTATCTTTTTCTTGAAAATCCATTTGCACTCAATGGTTTTAACACCATCAGGTGGATCAACCAAGTTCCAAACTTGATTACTATGCATGGATTCAATTTCGGATCTCATGGCTTCAAGCCATTTCTCAGAGTCTGGTCCCACCATCGCTTCTTCATAGGTCTTAGGCTCATCGTTGTCTAACAACAAAATGTCCCTTTGTTGAGTAGTCAAGAACATGTACCTCTCGGTGCACGCGTGACCTTTCGACCTCACGTGGTGCTGGTGTGTCCACAGCAGTTCTTCAACGGTTTGTTCATCTGTTGTGGTTCAGAGGAGCTGAAAGCGTTATCAGTGTTTCTTGAATTTCTTCAAGTTGCACTGTGCTCCCACTATCCCTTCTTGAGAGAAACTCTTTCTCTAAGAAGACATCATCTTGAGCGACAAACACTTTGCCTTCTCCTTGATTATAAAAATAATATCCTTTTGTTTCCTTAGGATACCCGATAAAGAAGCATTTATCAGATTTAGGAGTGAGCTTATCAGTTGTAAACGTTTTACATAAGCCTCACATCCCCAAATCTTAAGAAAAGACAAGCTAGGGCGTTGTCTGTCCACATCTCATATGGTGTCTTTTCTCACGATTTTGATGGAACCTGTTTAGTGTGAGCGCGGTTGTTTCAGAGCGTACCCCAAAAAGACAACGGAAGATCACTTTGGCTCATCATGGAGCGCACCATATCTAATAAGATGCGATTTCTCGTTCGGATACCCCATTCCATTGAGGTGTTCTGGCGAGTCAATTGTGGAACAATTCCACAATCCTTTAGATGATTGCCAAACTCATGGCTCAAATACTCGCCTCCACGATCGGATCGTAGAAACTTGATTGTCTTGCCTAAATGATTTTGCACTTCATTTTGGAATTCCTTGAACTTTTCAAAGGATTCGGACTTATGCTTCATCGGTAGATATACCCATATCTACTAAAGTCATCGATAAAAGTTATGAAATCACGAAAACCACCTCCGGCTATTAAGCTCATTGGTCCACATACATCGGTATGTGCGAGTGTCAATAAGTCATTTGCCCGTTCACCTTGACGGTGAAAGGTGCCTTTGTCATCTTGCCAAGTAAACAAGATTCGCATGTCTCTAATGATTCAAAATCAAATGAGTGCGAATACCATCTCTATGGAGCTTCGCATGCGTTTCTCATTTATGTGACCTAGCGGCAGTGCCAAATAAGCGTGGGATTCAAATCAATCGGACGTTGCCTCTTTGCATTAATGTTATAGACCGGTGACCCTTCAAGAGTAAGAACGTATAACCCATTCACCAATGGAGTATGACAATAGAACATATCTTTGAAATAAAGAGAACAGCCATTGTCCATAGATT
This sequence comes from Melocanna baccifera, assembly GCA_036346265.1. Classification (NCBI taxonomy): domain Eukaryota; kingdom Viridiplantae; phylum Streptophyta; class Magnoliopsida; order Poales; family Poaceae; genus Melocanna; species Melocanna baccifera. Next base: position 10,343 of record JAYEVJ010000237.1, read on the forward strand.
TAAAGTCATAACCTTCGCTTGCAAACATGAAGCGAAATAATGTTCTTTGAAAGAGATGGAACACAATAACAATTATTCAATTCCAAAACTAATCACGAAGGTAAAGATAATGGCATGGTGCCAACAGCTACCGCAGCAACTTTTGCTCCATTGCCAACGCGAAGATCCACTTCGCTCCTCCTCAAACTTCTACTTCTTATTAGCCCCTACAACGATTTGCAGATGTGAGCAACCGATCCGGTATCAAATACCCAAGAATTAGTGGAAGAAGTAGCAAGATTGATTTCTATAACATTTATACGGAGTGGAAGTCATACTTCCCTTCTTCTTCTCAAGATCCTCCAAGTACTTTGGGCGTTCCTTTTCCAATGTCACGATTGCTTACGATGTAGTAACAATCGCATCGAGATGAGCATCGCCCTTCTTGTCTTTCTTGGCCTTAGAACCGCTCGCGATCGCATCAGAGCTTTCTTTCTTTTGACCGCGCTTCTCTTGACATAGGGCTTGCCCTTGCCTTTCTGCATCATCATCACATGATTCTTGCTTTTCTTAATGCTATCCTCGCAGATTTTAGCATCCCATGCAACTCACCGGTCTTGTCCAGGTTGTTCATGTTAAAGTTCATTATGAATGCTCAAAGCTCGGGGAGCGGCGGAGAATCACATCGTAGCCAACTCTTGGCTAAGGGAAAACCAAGCTTTTCGGACTCTCAATGTAGCCAATCATCTTAATTACATGAGGGTCGACGGATTCCATACGCAAGCTTGCACGCAAATAAGGACTTTGAAGTATTGAACCTCTCGACCCTTGCTTGGTTCTCAAACATACCATGTAGCCCCACAATGATATTGTAGGCATTTGTGTTCTCATATTGCTTCAAGCTCGAGAGGACATTGTGGCAAGCATGAGGCGACTCACATCAAGGCAATCATTCGTTTGCTTCTCATAAGCTCTCCGTGCAGCCACAGTAGCATTATCGAGCAAGTCTTCGGGTAAGGAGACTCAAGGACATACTCCTTGCGCTCTTGCTTGAGAACAATTCTCAAGTTGCGATACCAATCCAAAAGTTTGTTCCATTGAGTTTTCTTTCTCAAGAACAGATCGCAAATTAAAAGTCTTGGATGGCGTTAGTGACATGATCTACAACACAAGAATATGCAAAGTTTAGCACTATGTTTATGTTCATCTTTTATTAAACTATTTAGCAAAAGACTCCCACTATGAGTTTTGCAACAAAACTCCTCTAAGTTACATAGTGGGTAAAGATCCTCATTTCACTAATTCCTAGTGAGCTTTGGCATCACGGCTAGAAAACTAGTGACATGGGTAAGCAACACCTTGCTAATCACATCCCTATGTGACTCTACTTTGGGTGACATCAGTATGCCTCGACCCCAATCTATGCCCCAAGGTCCAAAACTGTTTTGATAATCTTGTTAAGTAAACCAAATACTTCCGCATGTAGATGTCCGACATCTACCCCAAATGATGATGATAACCGATGGCACTCTACTTTGGTAGACCTACCATGCGGTGATCATTATCTTTTGGTGCAGCATATGGAAGGGCATTAACACCTAATTTTAAGAGGGATTCTATCCTACCAAAGCAACATATCACATATATCATTGCATAAGAATAAGATAGATAACATCATAGATAAACACATTTAACTGTGAAGTAGTATGGCCCAAAAATGGTGATATCCATCTCCAAGTAGGTGTAGATGATCTCCATCCTCCACATCACTCCTTTAGGCCACCATGCTTAAAAGCTTGTAACCTCAAAACTAGGCTACTACCTATAATAGCTAGAAATTGAAGATTACAAAGATAGATTCAAGCATTAAGGTCGACACGTAGGTCGTTAAATACAGTATATATAGCTAACAATAGCTGAAATAATCATGACATGAGCCATGAGCGAATGTTACATGCATCACATACATCTCGTACATTCAAATAAGCTATAGGGCCATACTATTCACATCATTCTCTGCAAAAACAAGTTAGACGTAGAATCGCATTCTACCTAACGATGTGAACCCAAGACGCTATACAAGGGGGGATACACACGCCTGAAAACCTCACAGAATTACATAGATCGCATCTATGAAATCGCTATGAAAATCTTATCGAGCCGATCAAATCAACCCAAATCCGAGCCATTCAAAATGTCTCAATTTTCATTAGATCAATCATATTGATCATCGCGATCGGTATACTTGAGGAGACCACAACACAAGACCTCGATCTGTTGGCTCGATCTCATCGATTGTGCGCAGATTAGCCCCGATGGTGATTCCAGCCGGTAGGGGCAAGTCGCGTACATCAGAAAGAGCACGAACTAATCTTTTTGGCCTTATGATGCTATCAACTCATACCTATTTCAACCCTTATGACCGATTGATCTCATCAACCCGTGCTACCTGATTTAGATCGTAAAGATCCAATCTACTACTATCGCATATCAACATATGCGCGATCAGATTGCAAACTAAGCAAGATGGCTCGATACCACTAAAAGAATACGCGTGAGGCTACGGAGGCGAGAAAACAAAACTTTTCTACCGCGCACTCCAAGAACATCATGCTAAGAAAGGATCATGGATCGTTACCACTTAGACGCAGCGCAGTGAAGAAGAATTGGAAACCGATCCAATCACGCGCGTCGAGGTAGTAGTGGAAGTAGCCGATCGTCCCGAACAGATCGTCTCCTCCACGCACGCCGATCAGCCCTGCAACGAGGAGCGCCTCCACCGGTTTCCACAACTCCGGGGCCTGGAACGCCGATCGCGAGTGTACTAGCACTCGTGAGCAGCTAGGGTTTGGCTCGGGAGGTGGCGGCTAGGGTTTTGCTAGATGTTAACAGCACGAATCCCTCCGCCTCGCCTCCATATATATAGACCTCCTCACGTGGGCCTCGTGGACCGAGGCCCAATAGGAGTCTATTCGGATCTCTATCCGAATTGAGCCCATATCCGAATCATATTCGAATTAGTGTTCCAACCCGTTAAGCGTGCGACCACAGCAGGTTCACGTATACTTGGTCGTGACCGGAAACGCCTTTCGGTTACCATGTTAATAGCGGTCTCTAGTAAGATATATTAACCCCAAAGTATATGTAAAGATCATATCGGCTGAACTGTAATGTTCTCTCATGTACAAATCCTTTGCCTCACGATATAGATTGAGCTCAAGGTGAGACTGTGTCATCCTCTTAATAGCTCAATCACTCTCTCGATTCCGTGATGGATTATAAACTCGTGATTGACTCAATCACCTTGGCATGGCCATGCACTTTCATAATCCATTACATCGAGGGCCAGAGATATCTCTCCCATAAGGAGGGCAAATTCTATCTTGATCATTCACATCCCACTACATGTTTCATGGCAAACCCGAAGACTACTTTTATGACTACCCGATTCTGAGTAGTGTTTAGTAGTCCCAAAATAAGCTACTACTCATGTTGGGAACCATGATGACCTCAAGTCTAAGGACTCTACATAAACACTACTTGAGACCAGCTGATGACACATGGAATCTCTGCAGTTGTCTCATGGCAGTCTATCCAACATATGTTCACTAACACATGTCCATATTATTGATTTGGTATCACCATACCATGATCCATGAGACATGATCATCAATCAATACATATGCTGATCTTTGTCTTTGAATCATATTTGTTCCTCATATGATATACGATCAGGGATCATTTAGAAATAGCAACATCTTAGTATTTAAGAGTCTCATGAATAAGTCACATACTCATTGATCAATAATGATGATGTCTATTCCAAGGAACAAGTAATGTATCATAAACATAGTATGTGATATATACAACATCTCCATGTTGCCTCTAGGGCATATCACTAACACCAATACCCTCATTGAGTTCCTCGCACACCCCTCATTCTCCCACTTCGCTGAATTGAACTATCGTGTAGTATACCCCGCCGGAGCCTTCATCTTCCCCAAGTCCGGCATTTGGGCTCGGCGGCGATTGGAGGCATCTCGTGCCGATTCCTCACGTCAGAGCACCACCGCGGCTACGCGAGGCCGTCCCCGTCGTCAACAGAAGCTCTTTGCGCCCGAACACCTTCCCCACCGTGCACCCCCTTCGAGCTCCGCCGCTGCACACCGATAGCACTCCACCGACCTCCCCAAGCTCAAACGACCACTGAGGTAGCTTCCTGCTGTCCCCTGAAGCTCCCCGCAAGTTTAATCGAATTTTAAGACACCCTAGCTCAGTAGCCAACACTGCCTTGTTTGGCCACCGCCTGAGCTCACCGCCGACAGGTGTCCCGATCAAATTACCTTGTGAGATTTTGCACGTTGGTAGGTGCTAGTGTACTAGTTCCATTTTTCGAATGCATTTGGGCGGCCGCCACCCCCTCTGCCATCAGCAAGCTTCGCTGAAATCGGAGGGAGGAAGAAGAACAGAGCGCGCGCGATTTGGATCCTCGGCTAGCACGTGTCAACCGAGGCGCGTGTCGCCGTGGCACGTCGGATGGCGATCGAACAGCTCCGTGTGGCCACCTGCAGCCAAAGCACGCACACGCTCACTATCGGCCACCCGATGCCAATCGGACGGCCCAGCGCGTGTTCAAGCCGCCCGATCAAGATCGATTGGCTCCCGTGCGAGGTTGGCCACAGCCCGACATGTGTCACTTCCTATTTGTGATTTAATTCAAGTTGAAAACTTAAAATCTTGATAACTTTCTCACTTTTAATCCAAATTTGATGAAACCAAATTCTAAATTAATCTAAATTCATTCTCTTTCCAGAGAAACCAAAATCATGAGTTTTTGAGTTAGAATGAGATATGATGCAATTTAATTAGTTATGTTAAATTACTTTTAAACTTCATAACTAATTCATTTTAATTCCAAATCCAGTGAGAAAAATTGCAGGATGCATCTAAATTTATTTTCTGTCCAGTGGAACCAAGACCATAAAAATTTAGAGTTTATTTGGATTTTTGTTGAGGTTTTATTTGGTTGTGTTAATTTGTTCCGTTTCTTTTAAAATGTGCGATCGACAAAAATTAGCGTACGAGGAACAGGAAGAAGAAGCAGAGGCAAACCAAGGCCAAGACCAGCAAGACCAGGGCAATTGCGAACCAGGCGAGTCAATACTTTGATCATATTGGACCTACATTTTCTGCAATTTATTTCTATTTAAATTATCAACTGCATGCTATTATTTTATGTGCTATTTTACGTTGGTTTTGTTACTTTAGTTAAGCTGTTCCGTTTATGAATGCCATTATTATAACTTCCCAGCATATTATTTTGCGAACCTTGTTAACCCTAGTGATAACTACATATGTAACTATTTCCAAAAATGGATAGTATATTTATGTCATATGGCCTAGAGATGCGTAGTTGTCAAGGAAGTCGGGAATATCCCAACATTATATGCAAAGTCAAAGAGTAATTTTGGGAAAAGCTGTAGATGAGAATGGTGGTGTATTTCTGATATGATTATTATTTTATGCCTCCAAAAGTCCTAAAATCTTTGGATGTGTGCCGCGGATGGTTTGGTGGGGTGGTGCATCGGTGTGCACGAGAGTGGGGTTCGTGGTAGAACCGCCCAGATGATCAAGGACCGAATCAGGTCATGACCTCCCATTGTAAGACAGTACAACCACAAGTCTACAAAGTGCAACCTGGCTAAGTAAATTCTATCGAAACCTCGGACTCCTCTCACAGATTGGGGGAAAGAAGGCTAGAGCCTGGGGTGGCTATAGGGACACCGAGTGAAGGGTGATTTGTTTATCAATCTTACTAGCACTATGTGGAGTGGAGCCTGGAGGTGCTAGTAATAGTGATTAACATCCCGCGCAACTATGGGTCCCACCGCAAGTGGGGCAGACCCATAGGGTGAGATGAGATCCGGAGACTAGGTATTTTTGAAAGGTCATTGTGATGATCTACTCGACTGCATGACTAAGGAATCATGCGGGGCAATGGGTGGATTGTCTCTTGTGGTGAAAGTGTACAAACTCTGCAGAGTAAAAACTATTCGAATAGCCATGCCTACGATCAAGGGCGGACATGGGAACTTAACTCTCATATAGTTCTGTTTCAAAAACAAATTTTGTTTAAAAGGTTGGGATCTGGAATGGGAATATGGAGGACGAAGGACTGTCCTGGTTTGAGTTGTCCTGGGTGTCGTCCCAGTGATGAGTTAAGCGGCTATAACGCTGAAAACAAGTTTATGGAGCAAGCAACCTGGGTTGATGGATGAGATCTGTACTTATTCTATAAAATCTTTTATTCAACGGTATTATAAATTTTGGTCCAACGGCTAAATTTAGGAATTTCTTATACTTAATCTTAAGTCTTTCAAAATGCAATTTCCAGCAAATAAAATAACCCGAGCCTACCTTTGTCAAGCCATACATGTTATATAATTGCATTTTGTGTATTGGCTCGCTGAGCACGGGGTTGGAGTGCTCACTCTCGCATAATCAAATCCAGAAACAGAAAGACAGGATCACTATGCTTATGAAGACGCACCCAGCCAAGGAGCTGACGATGGAAATTAGGACGGATTTCAAAATGTTTAGTCTTAGGCAGTAGACTTGCCGTAAGGGTGTTCGCCTATATGGCTCAGAGTTGGGCAATATAGACGCATACATTTACCTCCAGTCGCCTGCCTGTGGCTTATGGTTCCGCTATCACCTTTATCTTCCGCTGCTGTATCTTTTGATTGTAGTATTTGGCTTGAGCGGCCGTTATGTAAGACTATTACCCGACGTGGTATACTTTTAGAACTCTGATGTAAATTATATTTGATTTTGACTGTATGATCATCATGCGATGTATGTACTGATCCAGTAATGTACTGTGAGCACTATCTATTGATCCAGAGAATAGTGCAGTGGTTTTACAAAGGATTCTGGATTGAAAATCCGGGTCCTAAATCTCTTCACCGTGACTGGTCCAACATTTGTACCCTTTTCTGAAATCCCTTCGAATCAAGTGAGCTTCGATCTACACTGAGTTACTAAATATCTTGAGATTATCACAATCAATGCATGGACAGTACATATATTTCATTCCCTTCTTCAAAATATCCAGCTTGGCCGCTCTTCTAAAAGCAGATACGCCATTAATGTACTATTCACTCACATGATTCTCAATGTACATCCAGGTTCGGTCCATCTATGCTACACAAGTAACAAATGGGTGTTAAAAATGATTATTACCGCTACTACATAGCAAATCAGACTAGCCATATATACTTATACGTACATTACATGCATATAAGTTATTAAAAGTAATTGAGTACTAACCTCTGATCAGATCACTAAGAAGATGGCGATATGTTTCCGCCCCGAACTCCCTAAAGTCGGCCGCCTTGCTCCACTGATGCAACGCAATGAAAGCAGATCGTATCGACATCGAGCAAGTACACCCAATAATTAATAGTGCAGATTATCACGAGACGGTTCTAACCACAAGCGATGCTGCAGGAAACCAAATATCACAAGCGGTTCGTTTTAATAACCATTCGCTGACTTATCACGGCGGTTATGAACCGTCTGTGATAATGAATATCGAGACGATTTGTTATACAAACCGCCGTGATGTCTCGATTATTATAGGCGGTTCATATTAAGAACCGTCTATGAAAGTTCTGACCGGTTATCAGCCAGGAACCGTGCGTGTTGTCTCGATATCACGCAGGCGGTTCGTATAAGAACCGTCTATGAAAGTTCATAGGCGGTTATCAGCGAGGAACCGTTTGTGTTGTCTCAATTATCACGGGCGGTTTGTGTTATTAACCGTGCGTGAAAATATCACACCGGTTGGTAGTATGAACCAAATGCGTGATAGTTTAAGCACAAACGGTTCCGTGTGAATCGTCTGTGATGTACCCATCCAGTATAGCCTATTTTGTAGTAGTGTAATTCCAGTGTCTACACCAAGTGTTTAGAACTTGAGCAACTCCTCACCTGAGAGCAAAGATACATAGAAGTATATGTGCATTATGTAGATCACAATGCTACTTTCTTAGTGTTAGACATGCAAACCTGGTTATGGTTAAATGGTTTGAATTCATTATCATTGATGAGTAATGATTGCTTAGACTTCATGTCATTTACATGTCTTTGGATAATAGTCTTATTATTCATGCTTAAATTTGAATTAATTTAAGAAATTTGCTAAAATTGTATAATTTCCAATCGTAATATCTCCTTTGAGAGCATGTGTTTGGAGAAGATGACCAAAGATATATGTTCCTCGATCGTTTGACTTGGTTTGTTCAAGTTGTTCTTATTGTAGCCAGAAAAGGTCTAAGAAATTTGCTAAAATTGCTTAATTTCGATAGTAATATCTCCTTTGAGAGCACATGTGCTTGGAGAAGACGACCAAAGATATATGTTCCTCGATTGTTTGACTTGGTTTGTTCAAGTTGTTCTTATTGTAGCCAGAAAAGGTCTTGGTGTTAGGGCGTGCATAGTTTGGTAACAAAAACCTACTGAAGAACAATACACATAAATTCAAATGTTTTTAAGTTGTAATTTATTGAACAATCAGTACAAACTCGTGAAAGAATTGTAAGATTGGATTAAACTCGAGCAATTCGCGGTTGCTACTTGATACATTGCTATTGCATTTGTTACTTGCGCTGGCAATGAGATTGTATACATATCCAGATCGAGCTTGGCCTTAAGAGAAATATTTTAGATGGCATGTACAAACGTTGATGACGAGTTCTTCTCGTACTATTGGAACTTTTGGCTGATTCATGCGTAACAATGATAGTATGCATCCATTTCTACTACTTAAAAAGAGAAGTTGGTGATTGTTCATCCCACCTAGTGGTTTGTCTACCATCCCACCTTCACCCACCCCAATCCTCCGTAATTTTGCTCCCCTCCTCACTTAAAATTGTGCTACCATATCGACCTCGTCGCATCTAATTTTCCTAACGTAGAACAAACTCCTCCGCCACCATCCTCTCCCATCTCCGTCCCCTCTTTCCTCTGCCTCTCAGACACAAAGCGGACGCATACCTCACACTGCCGTCACGCCTCACGTCGTTGCGCTTTACTTGAGGCCGGCGATGAGCGTCCTTCCCCACCCCGACCGAGGGTGCCTTATGTTGTTGCCTACAACATCATGATTTTAGAGGTTATTTGAAGTTTTAAAATAAAATTCACAATTTGGATTTTTCTAGAATTATTAAAACTTAAAATAAAATTTTATTAATTAAAAAGATTTAGTATGATTAAAATAAATATTAACATATGCTAAAAATATTTTATTTACATTCCTTGTGTCTCAAGGAATTTTCTGAAAATTTTTTGTGTTTAGTTGCTATTTTCTAGAGCTCCTTTTATTTTATTTGAATTTCTAAAAGAAAACCCTTAAACATCTTTAAACAGTAATGGGCAGGGTTCTTCAGGTCATTTCTAAAAATAATTCTAAAAATCTCCTTAAAAGTAAAATCTACTCCTATCCCTCTTAGGGCTATCCTAGAATTCCCAGATTTTGATCTTTTTTTTCTCGCGCTGAACAAGACCGCCAGAACAGTGTGTAAACATTAAATGGGAGAGCGGGCACTGGAGCTCTTGTCCGGGATTATCTAGCCAGGTATGATAGGTATCGCCGAATCGGGATATCGCTGAACTAGAGGTTGCGAAAGTTGTGCAAGATGAAATACTTTTGGCTAGGTGTGGGGGACTCGCGAAAATTGTTGTTGAATATGATTACCAGGTTGCAGTGAAGATTCGTCGTATCTAGTCGAAGCCCAGGAGCTTAGTTATTTGTTTGAGGGAGTTTTATTTCAAGCAAAGTTGCAAATTCCGTTATGGTTCCGGAATGGCCAGAAGGTTTCGTACCAGCAAGCAAAACGACACAATGATCCTCTATATTGTACCGGCCTTATACCGGTCAATTCTAATCAATATCGGTTAATACCGACCCATTCCATTCCAGTTATTCCGTACCAGCTGTAATTAGGTATTTGATTTTGCGAATTTGTTGTTCCATCTATTCTGGTACCAAGCATAGTTGAAATTATCTCTAATTTTTATGCTATGGTTATATATTTAAAGTGAGATTTGAATTGAAATTATGTATGCATATAATTACATATATACTTATAAATAAATATATTAAATCCAAAATAGTATGTCGGTATGAATCGGTACTAGAATATGTTATTTTAAGAACCAAACCAGTACAATCTTTGGAACGGTATTTACAAGTATGACTTTCAAGTGGTGCAGCGAAAATGCAAACAATGCAGGCCAATATCGCGCCCTCATTTCTGGACGCCGTCTCTATCGGAAGAATGTATTGCTGGGTCTAAGAGATTCGACTCGCACCCTTTAAACTTTACCAGACCAGAAGCGTCATGGCCCAATTCCAAATGGCGATAACTTCAGACTTTCAGAAGCCGAATGCTATTTGTAATACATTATCTTCTTAACATAGTTTTCTTTTTCTCTTTTCTTTCTTTCTTTCTTTCTTTGTATTATCCGTAAAGATGTAACCGTGTTTTTATTTTTTCTATTTTATTTTTCTTTAATTAAGTACTTTAGAAAAACTAACGGCCGCTCGATGAGAATTAAATAATCTATTTAATACGACTTTAATACTCAATTAAGGCCTCAAAACTAATATGGTCGTAAACTTCCAAAGATCATTGACTGAGCACTCCTGGTCAGTGGGTCATTATATATTCATTTGATTAGCTGCCACTCGAAGATTTCATAAACTGGTACATAAACCCGTCTCTAGGCAATTCCTATCATGCGGTGGATAAACACGTGTTTTAGCCTCCTCCCAACCGCATGATGACTTGGCCTTACGTTTCTAACGGTAGCAATCTTGCAATTGTCCTCATAATTCTCTCCCACTGATAATAATCAAAGAGCAGTTACTATCATGATACTCTCACTGACAGCGACTGTTCGATCGACCGGATAGGAAGAATCGACAAGGTGCTTGCTCAGGCCGATAACCGACACCTCTTTGTCATTATTTAAGGTTTGTGACGAGAAGACATGAACAATGACCAACACGAACAAGAGAGAGAAATGGAGCAGATTACGAAGAATTAAGCAAGATCTCCCAATCGATAATAGATTATAATGGCAAGAAATAGCATTCTAGGGCTAGTAGCATCTTCTTTTTAATCCCTCGTCGAGAGCATCTTGTAACTAGTTTATAGTAATAAAGATTATTCCTATTTGCCTCACAAATATTTACGAGGGTGAGCTTTTTTCCATAATTCGTAAGATCAACGATTTGATCATCGATAGTTGGCACTGACCATGGGGAGGAAAACACTGAATCCCTAAAGGTTCTCATTAGCAACATTACCTGTTTCCATTAATATCACCCATGCGATCATAGTAGGAACTTAGGATGAGGAGAATTTGTTCGATCTGACAGATTATGTTGACCTCAATATGGACGCATACATCCGCGCCATGGAACTTGATGTCTCCTCGTCATCATCCTCCATCCCAGGGTCACATATCTTTGAGACCAGCGAGGTCGACTTCATAGAAGAAGACACACCACCCCATACTTCAATGCCACTTGGGGAGTCGGGCGTTCTAAATTTATCAAATGCTTAGGCACCATGACAACCCCGACGCATTTGACCGAAAAATACGACAACAAGAGCATGACATCACGATCTGAGAGTCAGAGTACTCAATACAATCATGGACAATTGCTATTCGCCAATAGCTCTTGCATATTATAGGATCCAGTCCAAGTCACGGTGTCGATGAGATTACCCTAACAGAAAGCTGGGCAAAGACAATAGCACTCACCTTTCGATTGGCAATTCGTCGGATTAGTTGAGTCCACCACATAGCCCACAAAAATGGTCTCCAATCGTTTTTCGTCATGCAAGCTCCTTGCTGAAGCGATAGAAGGCTCTCCCTCAATTTCGATGAGTGTTTGTCGGGAGATTCATGTTGGAAGTACATGGTTAATGAATCAGTGAAACCGCTGCAAATGTCGTGCATAGTTCTCCACGATAGATCTCCTCATGATCTATTGGTCGGGATGGTACAAACATACGTATCACTCGAGGAGGCTGGAAATAATGGAACTGGTGGACATTGATCATCTAATCTACCTATCCTACCCCTCCACACTTGCTAAGTTGCGTAGAGCAAGCAGAAAACTTAGGGCAAAACTTGAGTCATCATATCCCTCTTGCCAATAAGAACGCTCCAAGACATTCTGTAACTGTTTAAAATCTATAGCGTGTGCATGATATTCTTAACAACTCGAACCCTACTCTAGCAGAAATCCCAAGATATGCTCAAGTTGTAGGTCGGTATTAGAGATCCTCCGACCAAACCATGCGGTGTACAAAGATGTACTAGTAACAGAGGCAATCAGAGCTAAGCGTTAACTTCATCCATGCATTCCTCACATGGCGAAGCCAACCATTCCCTAACAATTGGTACTTCTTCTAGGCCTTGGAATTAATTATGGGTACACTCTTCTGCTCTTGGGATTGCTAGTGTAAAGGTCACTTCTACTCCCTGACTATTAGTGAGGGTGATGGATCGAGTGACACAGTCAATCTGACCTTTATTCTTGGATAACCAGTTCATTACCAGAATAACATCCAAACCTTAGGTGTCTAAAGCTATTAACTCTGCTAGGAAGGGTACTCCTTCTATGAGTAGGCTCACTTTTGGGCACAAAGTATCGGCTCGTCTCTGCTCCCGTGGTGGACTAACATGGGGTGACTAAGAGGCTGAACCCAACCCATTCTTAACCACAAAAGCCTTGGAAATGAAAGAGTGGGATGCTCGAGAATCAAACAAAACTAAAGCGATCATCGAGCTTACTAGAAACGTACCCAAAGCGGCGTCCGGTCGTCTGTGCCTCCTCGGTGTGACATAGTTCACACTTCCATTCACAGTTACGGGGCTTCTGAAAGTCTCCCAATTCGACCTTTTAATGTTTTGGCTTTGTTGCAACTTGAAGCTTATTGAGACAGGACTTTGCAAAATGTCCTATCTTCTTGCAGCAAAATAGGTCACTCCATCGAGACAACGTGGTGTTCTTCTACACCTGCCATCTGTTGGTGCTCTGCGGAAAGGTGAGTGCGGGGTGGTTAGCCGAACAAGGTGCTTGGTTCGCCACGAGCATAAAGGCTGCTTGAGTGTGGCGGGTGCCATGAGCCTTGGGGAGCGCGCGAGGTTGACCTTACGAGTGGCTATCCTCCTCTTCTTGTTCTCAATCTCTACCTACTTGCCTTCACGACGGATGGCCTTCTCGACGAGCTAATGGTAGTTGGTGTAGTCATTGGAGATCAACTGCACTACTATGTTATCATTGAAGCCTGTAGAAACCTCTCCTGTTTGGCCTCATCCATGACCATATCTTTAGGAGCATACCATGCCAATTGATTGAATTTCTGAAGGTATTCATTCACGGACGCCCTCCCTAGCTGATAGCCTTGAATTCCTTCTTCTCAGGTGTGATTGTTCTAGCAAGGATATGAGCCTGGTGAACGCTACGCACAAACTCATTTCATGAAATAGCTTGCGCATTGGCATGAGTGGTGGTGAATGTATCCCACCACTTAGAAGCGAGGCCACTCGGTGATGGGAGGTGAATAGGACTCGCTCTCTATCACGCACTAGATGATATCTAACTTCTTCCGATCACTTGAAGCCGGTCATCCGCATCCATAGGGTCAAAGATCTTTGTTGAAGGTTCTGGGCGCATTCTCAAGAACTCCGGCAAGCGGGGTGTGGGGCTGAGCGGGTGGTGGTGTAGCGTTACGAGCCGGGATGTTGATGGTCTCAACCAGCGCTAAATAAGTTGATTTTGGTTAGCCATCATCTAGGCCTAGTCCGGTCCATTCATTGGTGGTGGTGGAGGATCTCATTGTTGTTGATGTTGCCATTGGTGCTATTGTCGTTGTTCTTGGTATTCACCATCTGCTTGTCACTTCGTAAGGATTAGAGATAGACGGATGGAGATTAAGAGGAGTTTGCATGCCCAACCCAAAACAAACACAAGACAAACTCATGCAAAAAATCAACTTGGCAAAAGCAACCTTTTATTCTTAATATCTCAAATAGGCTTAAGGCTGTTGACAAGGGAATAATAGCTCACAAGTAACATTTATTCTAATGATCCAATATCTAAGGTACTCTATGGGACTAGTTTAAACTGGGCCAGGTACTTATTCTTGTCACCGGTGCGACGCATCTTAGGTGATGGCTCGAAGTTGGCTCCGGTGACTAAGGAGCAATTATCAGTGTTCTAGAGTGTAGCAAGCTCTTCTTCCACGCGACGAAGCTTATAGGCGGTGAAGCTTAGCTCATCCAAGGTCTCCTGGTACACATAGTCGGGACACAGGTGAACTCCACTTGGTGTACGAGCTAAGAGTTATCTTCTGCCTCTGTGGATGTGAAGGTGCTACTGGAGCTTGCGAGGTACTTACTGGGGAAGTACCGAAAGTTGGTGTCCTTAAGCTCTATGAAGTATATGTCCCTTAATTTACAGATGGCTTCCCGAGCGACATCCTAGATACCGGGGAAGAAGGTGTCGTGTCTATGAGGAGTGTCAAAGATGTGGAAGGCTGCTTGTCTTGATGTTGGCGTAGATCAACACCCCTACACGTCGGTACTCTTGTTGTTCAATGGTCTGCCAGTACCCCTAGTAGATGGGGCGTGCCTTGAACCCTATTTCTTGTAAGAGGCTAAGTGGCTGGCGCGGATACCATGGGTGACTTGGGTAGGGGTCTCGGCCATCTATATAAGTTTTGAAGAGGAAAGAGTTAGGAAACAACTTTTAATGGAGAAAAATAGTTAAGGAGATTGTACAACTTACTTAACATTCCCAAGACCATGGGCACGGCTATCCAGGATAGTTTATATACTCTAAAGAGGTTGTACAGCTTTGCCCCCAAGATATGATTATCTCATTATGTCGGTCATTACACGTTTCTTTGTGCGTGCGACTGAATAATTATAACAAGATCTTTAGAAATATAAATCTTCAACCAAGTCACGTCTCCACTAATGTTTCACCCCAATAAAGAATCCATCAGATCGGGGCCCCCTCTTGTGCCATGTGAAACTTCTTGTGGCATATGCCACACTCACTTTTAGCCTATAGTGAGACTCAGGTTGGGACCCGCTAATTTGTCAACTAGGACTGTCCCATACCAGTCTTGTGGTTGTACAATTAGGCTTTATAGTAGTAGCTCATAGACCGGTTCTTAATTGACCTAGGCTCTAACCACAATCCTCTTATGCCTAGTATCCATGTTGAGCCATCGAGCTACAATATATACTAGCAAGCACTCTCCATCTTATCTATGGCCTAAGTCTAAGCCAAGTTTTATATTTTATTTTGAAATATTCCATAGACCTTAATTCACTGAAGTCAAGAATACGTTTCAAAAGCTTTGTCATTTCATGTGCAAAAGTTATCCAAACCTAAAGTTATATCTATGCAGGTCTAAGTTTTTGCTACAAAAAATTCTCTAGTCATACTAGTGTACTAACTAGAGTTTTAATCTAAGGTGACAAGGTACAATAATTTGCAAAGTGAAAGGAGTCATAACAAATGGGTACTAACTAAAGTAAAAACTGAATTTAAAATACAAGGACTAGAAATTAAGCATGCAATATGATTTGAAAATAACATAAATTTATTGTAAACTAGGATTAATATGATCAATGTGTTTGACTTGTCTTGCTCTACAGTTTGATGCGAATTGTCATAGTAAAATTCTCTGGAATTGTCTCAGTCTACATAAGGAATTCTGTGGTTTGTATAACACCCTAGGATCCACATTATCCTAGAATGCCACTAAACCACTCCACAAACTAGCCAATTTACAAGATAACATAAACTGACAATAATTTTTTAAATCATGATAAGCTAAGCGGAAGTATACTAAAACAAAGGTAATAGAACACTACTAATTAAAGATCAATCGCTAATAACTTTAACCAATAAAAGCGAACCACAACCTAACTTTAATAATTAAAAGTGATCAACAATGTGAGATAAAAAATGAATAACCGGAGACTACACTTATTTATTACAGTATAAAACATGATATGGTGTGTGAAAGTGATGTGCCGCTCTACCCTTCCCATGCATGCTCGAGAATCACCTAGAAGGGGGAAAAACAAGAGTGAGATAAAATCTCAGTAAGCAAACTGTTTAATAAGCTAATTAAACTACAACAGTTTAATCATCAATATTTATTTCCCATAATGTCCACATTTATATCCTCAACCCTAAATCACCACCAACGACGGTAAAACATTAGCAAATAAATCTTGTTTGATTACTTCATAACCTCAACCACTACCACTACCAAAGACAATAAAGCATTAACATGTTTTACCTCACTAACTTTCTTATTTCTCACATCCACATCTGCTATCAACAATTACCACAAGAGAAAAGAACCTCATGCTACAATCACAACCCCTACCATTCCACAAGGGATGAATCCCATTCCACGACCACAGCCACATTCCTCATACCACAAACGACTCTCATGAGCCAATTCCACATTACAACTAAGAAGTTGTATTTGTTTACAAAATAACTCCACCACCATACATTGCATAAGAATGCAAATGATCTTTCCATAATATAATGCATATGAATGCGTATGATCCACTGCATCCTTACCGAACAAGGTAAGAGTGTGCATCGTACTACGGCAATGTACGATGTTGTATCGGTACGGTCGTGACTATAAGCGATGACATCCACAATGCAAATGTCATGATATGTTATGAATGATATGATAATCATAAACCACAAAAATTTAACCACGAAGGTCAACAACATAATCATCATGAATACTTCCTCATAATCCACATGAGTCATTAAGCACAATGCCAATGTTTCATAAGATCATTACCACATAACCCACATTCGGATCACCAAGATCATAACCAATCGATCTATAGGAAATCCTACCACATAAACCATATTATATTCATCAAGAATGCTACCACCACAACCACAAATATTCACAAAGAATATTACCATCTAGACCACAATATATTCATAAAGAATTCTACCCCACAACTATATTTGTTTCATCAAGAACAATTCCACATACCCACAATTAACCCATCAAGATCATAAGTTGTTGAATTCTTAAATTACTACCACATTAAGGAATCATGTAAAACTAACATAGCACCTCAAATTAAGAGAATTAATTAATGTGAATATAGAATGATTAACGAGTTAAACAGTAGCACAACCGCTACGTTTACTTACCTCTACCGGCGAAGCGAAGAAACCACGCGTTCAGAGCAAAACCATCTGTCCAAAAGTCACTCTCAACACATGACTACAACGGGATAATTGTGACTTATAAAAAGTAAAGACACGCTAACACCCCAAATCCAACAATACCTACTCCGCTTGATGATCCTCGCCCATTGCTACTAGCAAGCGCTGCTTGTTATTTTCGTATCTTTAAAAGTATTAAGCTGATCACAGCAAATGATATACCTCTGGAAAATAAACTTAAATATCCTCAATTTTTAATTATACCATTTAATTATATTTTTCTACTAACAAGGTGTAACTTAATGCGCAAAGCAGAGGATATTTTACATTGCTCGCAATCCGGTGTGATTTCTAACGCACTCAACCACAATATAAGGCTCTAAAAATTATGCTTTTATACAGTAGTTAGATTACTAAATTCCTATATTTTCATTATTGTAACCAAAAACATAAAAATCATCTACTACTCCGAAATCACACTCGAACAGCAATCTATCAGTCTGCACCACGACTGATAGCAAGGTTCTGACCCTCCTGCGTCCAAATACCGCAGCCAAAAATTCTTAAACAAATACAGAAGATAGGTATCGGCGTCGTCTACAATTTCTTTTTGGGCACACCTGCATGAAAAATCGTTTTGCAGGTCTAAAGCTGTGCAAACAATCGCATTGCACCAATCGAACTACACTTGAGACAATGAGAATTCCCTAATCGGTTAAATCCTCCGTTAGAACCCTACTAATCATATGCCAAGAATCCTAATTACATCTAAATAAGGGGTAATTGAGGTGGAGAAAATTACCTAGGGGGATCCCTCAAGATCAACTTTCTTCTTCTTTTATCACCTCCTTCTTTGCCCTTCTCTTCCTTCTCTTCTTTGATCCCTCCTTTGCAACAAATGGCAGGGCAGCAGGTCGGGGAGGAGGTGGAGGCACAAGGGGGAGTGGGGTGGCGGCCAAGAGGAGGGAAAGGGAAATTTTGGCCAAGGGGCTTTTAGGGGTACATAAGGGGTGGCTAGGGTTGGGGTGGTGGGAAGGGGTGGCTTGGGCCCCTTTTGGGCTAGCTGGCCCAAAGTGGCTAGCCTACCCCTCCGGATAGCCTAAAACCTCTAAATTAATTATTTTAATTTATTTTTAATTTTGGACAAATTTCACAATTTAATTTCCGCCTCCGCGATTCATCGAAAAATCGAGAAACTCCATGATTTCGTAAAACCTTCCCGGGGACACCGTAAAGACATTGAGGCATTGCGGTTTGAGAAAGCGACTCTTTGTTCCTCATCGAAAGAACTTAAAGGAGTTGATACTTAAAGAAGCACATAGCTCAGCCTATGCCTTGCATCTGGTAGCACAAAAATGTACCAAGACTTGAAAACCTTGTATTAGTGGCCCCATATGAAGCGAGACATTGCGAATATGTAGCATCTTGTGATACTTGTCAATGTGTTAAAGTGAGCATCGAAACCATTGGATTACTCCAGCCATTGCGAGTTCCTCAATGGAAATAGGAAAAAGTAGGAATGGATTTTATAACCGGCCTTCCCCATACCAAGTCGGTATGGCTCCATATGAGTTGTTGTGGACCGATTGACAAAGTGGCCCACTTCATTCAGTAAAGACCACCTATAAGGAGATAAACTAGCGAGTTATACATGACCCGTGTTGTATGCTCACATTGAGTACCCAAGCGGATAGTCTCGGATCGAGGTTCCCAATTTACTTCACACTTTTGGAATAGCTTGCATACTGCCTCGGAACCCACCTAAGCTTTAGCATGACTTATCACCCTCGGACGGATGGGCAAACCAGAAAGAATCAACCAGGTTTTAGAAGACATGCTTCGTGCTTGTGCTTTAGAGTCTACATCGGATTGGGAGAAAAGCCTACCCTATGCGGAATTCTCCTACAACAACAGCTATCAATCGAGTCTTAAGATGTCACCATTCGAGGCTCTGTATGGCCGAAAATGTAGAACCTCGTTGCATTGGTTAGAAACAGGAGAAGGCCATACTTTTGGACCAGATACCCTTAAGCACGCAGAAGAAAAAGTCAAGTTAATCAGGGATCACCTACAAGCTGCCCAATCCAGACAGAAGAGTTATGCTGACAACCACTGTCGGGAATTACCTTTTCAAGTAGGGGACCATGTTTACCTTAAGGTCTCACCCCTTCAAGGAGTTCGAAGGTTTAAAGTCAAAGGAAAGCTGGCACCTCAGTATATAAGCCCCTTCCCAATCCTTGCCAGATGTGGAGAAGTTGCCTATAAGTTAAAGTTACACCTTGACCTTCTTGAGGTGCATGGCGTGTTTCATGTCTCACAACTCAAAAAGTGTCTTCGAGTTTCGGAGGAGCAATCACCATTAGAAGCCCTCGAGCTTTAGCTAGACCTCATGTACCCAGAGCATCCGATCAAAATTCTTGACTCAACGGAAAAGCGAACCAGGCGCAAGACCTTTCGCTTCTGCAAGGTACAATGGAGCAACCACACGGAGCAAGAAGCTACCTAGGAGCGTGAAGATCGATTGAGCCGACTATCCTCACCTATTTTCCAGCTTAGCTGAATCTAAAGTCGAGATTACATTTAAGGAGAGGTAGGATTTGTAACATCCCAATTTTGATTTATTTTCAAATTTCTTGATTTGGTCAATTTAAAGTTTTAAAATGTGAAAAATTTTGATATTTCCAAAATTTCATTTGGGAGTTATTGGATTTTTGTGCTTATCAAAAAAAATCTCTTACCTCCTATTTACAAAAAATCAAAGGAAAAATAGAAAAGAAAAAGAAATAGAAAAACCCCGAGCGGCCAGCTAGGCCCAGTGTGATTGGTTTTGCCTCCCCTTCTCTTCCCCCCTCCTTCTTCCTCCTCTCGGCCGAAACAGCCGCCCGCGCCCATGGTTTTTCCCCCTCGTGCGCACTGCTGACGTCGCCTCCGTCATCTTCTCCGCCCCCTACTCCCCTACCTTGGCGCGAGCTTTCCCCGTGGTGTCGCCGCGTTCCTTCTGTGCAAGGCCACCGAGCTAGATGCTTCCTCTCCTCTAGCCTCGCCACCCGGGTAACCCCCACCGTACCCCATCGTCATCGCTAGTCAGCTCCCGGGTCACTGCCATCGCATCCGTGCCGTCACGCCCAAGGTTGCGCCTCGAGCCTTGCCCGTAATTGCTCCATTTACATCGGCCTCACCTTCCCTCTCCGTTGTAGCCCCGCGTCGTGTTAACACCGCTGCCCCGCCGTACATCCCCCTGTTGCCTCAGCGTCACCCTCTCCCTCACTATGGCGCATTGAAGCCTTGTGACGCCGCGCACGCATCACCGCCCCCTCCCTTCCGTCTAGCAGCCGTAGAGGCCATCGAGCGCGCCGCACTACCGCCCTGGACTTAACTCGTGCCAACGCTCCCCACTCCTGCAAATCTGCTATAAATTTGTAGTGAACCTCCTGTTTCAGCTCATTCCACGCACTCTCGACTCCTCCAACTTGCGATCTCATCGTCGCTCTGCGTTTTCACGGCCGCCCCGACACCTCCCCGACGCCAGCCACTCCAGGACCCCCGCAAGCTTCCTTGACCCCTTCAATCTATTTCTTGGACCCCTCTGATACTCCTGTGAAGTCTAATCGGTCCCTGTCATCGTGCAGCTCACCGACATGTCTTTCTTCCCCTACTCTGGCCATCTAGCCTCCCCGATGAGCCAGACCACCTCGGGACAATTGCACTCGCTAGGACCTTCCCCGGACCGAGGCGAAGTCAATTCCGACACAAATTTGGAAGCTCACCAACCCTTCTTCCCGGCGCGGCGCCCCTTTCGCCGCCGGCCGTCACCGTCGCGATTCAATCCAAGCCACCCGAGCTCGTCTACCTCCCTCGGTGAGCTACTACCATCCCCGAGATGCTCCCCTAGCCTTGAATTGAACTCTCATTGTCGATTTGACCATCGCGTCATCCGTCCTATTTCTGCCGCCACCAAGCTCACCGCCGGCAATGGCTTGGGCCGAATGAGGCCGCACCACTTCCCCAAGAGATGCGCTAGAGCCCGGTGAAGCCGTTTTTGGAACTCTCCCGTGAGGCCGCACCCTCCCTCACCGCTGGCAGGCCGCGCCACCGTTCGGCCGAATTGCCCCTGTTCTAACACCATTAATGAACCATATCCACAATAAATGCTAATGATTGTAATTAATAACCGTTAATGCTTAACTGGCAGGTGGGCCCATAACGGTTTAACCGTTAAATACCGCTGACATCTGTGCCCCACCTCCGTTCAACTGTTTAACTGGATTTTAAAACTTTGTCTCACTGACAGGTGGACCCAACCGTATGGGTAGCCGTACCAGGGCCCACATGTTAGCCTCCAACATTTATTTGATTTTCAAAATTTAATTAATCAGTGGGCCCTACATGTCATACTCTCAGTATTTAAATCCTGGAATTTTAAATAAAATTTAATAAAACCAGTGGGCACTAGAATCTCAGGGCACTAGATTGTGCTAATCATCTCTTCTCAAAAATACAACAATCAACTTTTGGGCAATCATAGGATGTACATGATTGATAGTTTGGTCTGACTTATCTTATGCTTCTCAAAACCCTAAAAATATGCTTCTCTATCTAGGCGGATGGTAAGAAAAGATGGTGTGGATGTAACACGAGAACTTGTGGTTGCAGTAAGCACCACCTGGATAAATTAAGGACTTAATCCTGTGTTGACCTCTCCATGTACAACAATACAAACCACAAGCTGGCAAAGTGTAGGTATGACCAAATAATTTGCATTGCCAGTAAAGGTAAGCACTTCAAAGTGACCCACAGGTCGTGGTGCTGGTTTAAGCAATCATGGACACATGTCATGTCGCTGGGTTTAAGCCGCCGTGTGGCGTGAGAAGGGGTCTGGGTGAAGCAACATAGCTATCCCACAGATAAAACCTTAGCGAGTGTGACACTTTATTAGGTGCATTGTAAAAGTCATGTGATAATCCTTTTTGATCTGCATGTCTAAAGAAACATATGGAATAAAGCAACTGGATTATCTCTTGTGGGTAAAGATGTACAGTCTCTGCAGAGTATAAACTATTCGAATAGCCGTGCCCACAGTTAAGAGCGGATATGGGAATTTCTTCGAGTTAGTTCTATTTCCAAAATCTTTTAATGGGTGGGAACAAAAATAAGTGGAGGGAGGTACTTCACTTTTGATTTTTCCTGGAGGGATGTACTCCAGCGATGTCTAATTAGGGTGGATGTAACTCAATAAACAAAAACTACCATTGGTGGATGGAGCCATGTAATCGGTGGATGGAACTTTCTACATTATACTTATTGCACATTTAAATGCTACTCATGTTTTATCAAAATCTGCTAAGTCATAGGATTTTATTAAATAAGGGTATTTGAAAATGCCACCTTCTACAACTAAAAGAAACCCAAGCCATCCATTGAAGAGCCATGCATTCTACACTATTGCATTTTGTGTGTTGGCTTGCGGAGCACCGTTGTCAATGCTCACCCTCGTTCTCACCCCCCTTTTCCCAGAAGGTGAGCAACAAGGCCACTAGGAGTATTACGAAGAGCAACGACAAGATGAAGGAGATAACGACAACAACGAGGATTAGTTAATAGTACTTTCCTTTCTAGCAGTCAGTCGACCATTCTAGCTATCAAGGGGATTCTATACTAGTGAAATTGACCAATGTAGAATTCACTTGGGCTAACCCCAGTCGCTGCCTACGGGGAGTGCACCTTCTTGTTTTCATGTTTTCCGCTGCCTTTTGTTGTAATATGAACTCTTTGGCACGATGACCTCTTGAAGGAGTATTTTACCTTCAATCTTGTAATAAGAATGTATCGTGTATGAAATGGTCCAGTTATGTATCTGTGAGCACTATCTACTAATTCAAGGAATAGTGCAATGAAATCACAGGGGATTCAGAGATTTAAAATGCTCTTGCTTCATCATTTGTCATGTATTCTTGCAATAATAAGAATAGTACATTATCTTGCAAGATTATGTGTTTCATGTATTCATATGTTTGATTGATATCATTATAACATGTATGTGCATTATTTATTTCATATCATTTTTTTGTGTATACTTGGTATTGTGATATATCAATTGTTGATACATGAGATTCTTTATTACCATTAGCATGTGCTATTCTAATTTCATCATTTTTCATGCTTTTGGTATTGTGATATATCAATTGTAGATACATAAGATTCTTTATTACCATTAGCATGTACTATTCTAGTTTCATCATTTGTCATGCTTTTTGCTTACTCATATGTACATAAGCTATAATTTTGATCATAACTTTCATGTATACTTTAGCTTGACTTTTCATCATGAGTATGTGTTATTTTGATATATTCACTATCATGTTTTGTGATATCTTGCTCAAGTTATCGGTATCTATCGGATGTCCATGTTAACATATCTTCCTATTGATCCTTGTTAGCATAATTTAGATATTTTTGTTACTTGACATGTTTTATGCTTACATGGTGTTGATAACATAAGTGATATTGCTAATTATGGAAGATGAGCTTTGCCATAGCTTCTCTTTCATATTTATCCTTGATTATATGCTTGCCATGTTATGTGCTTTGGTGCTCATTTGCTTTATTCTTTACCATAGAAATAAATAGAGCTTGATTTATCCCTATAGCATGTAGTGTTCATGTTTCACTTATTGCCATGCTATGCACATTCCTATTTATATTCAAAACTATTTGCTTATACATATGTGAGCATTGAATTATTATTATTTACCTCTCACCTTGGATTATAGCATTATTCCTTGTCATGTGTCTTGAAAGTAGATTTGCATGTCATTCTTCACTAACTCCAGTTCTAAGGCACAAACGACTTCTTTTATGGAGATGTAGGCCTCACAAAGAGTGAGGAGACCATGTGTGTAGTATTGCAACTGGGTACTAGGGAGCGATCGGACCCCTAGTTCTAGAAGTTTTTGGGTCTTTCTTCTCATTCCAACATCTGGTGATGGTTGTCAATCATGGGATACAATTTGGCTCAGCTTCTACTCCTTCGACTACACCTCACCACCAAGCGGTGTGACGTAGGTTTTGTGTCCTATGCTTTACCTTTGCCCTTGATTCATGCTTCACATATCATTTGGGGCATTGTGTAGTTTGAGGATTACTTGGGCTAAGGATATTATTACTTCTTGTGTGAGTCCCTCCTGAGCATATTTTGGGTCTTCTAGATTGTGCTTCACTATTTAGAGTATGATCAACAAGTTGCGGATATTTTCACTAAGGCACTTGATTTTTCTTATTTTGCTTCTTTGCGAGGAGAATTAGGGGTTATTTGTTCTTTTGGCTTGTTTTGAGGGAGAGCTTGACTCTTTTGTATCTTTATATCATGTTTATTTGCACTAATGTATTGGATGCCTAAGTTTTGACTTGACTTCTTAAGCATAAGTTACTTGTTGATTGTGTGTATTGGGAGTCAAGTATCATCATGATTTTGTACGTTATTGTATCTATCATGTTTTATTGCTTACATCTTGCTCCTTATGTCCATTCATCATTATTTATACATATTAATGTACTTTTTATTATTTTTATTTGTCATGATGTAAGCATACATGATGTGTATTTGATTATGGATATTTTAAGCTTGATTACATCTTGGATAGTCATCTATATCATGATGTTACATTTGTTCATATCTGTTTATCATTTTTGGTTTATGTGTACATACTTATACTTGTATCCATGCTAGCATATGCTTTTGTGACTTTTCCTCGTCATCTGCTATGTGTGTATGGTTGTGATCATTGAGATGCATCTTGAACTTTTACTTTTTAGTTCTGACATGAAAATAATCGGTATGATATCTTGGTAGCTTTACATTGTGCTTATACCTATATATCATAAAAACCTTGATTAATCCACAAGCTTCTTCTAGATTTTATTTGTACTAGGCTTTGTTGTCCTAGATGCTCTGTTGAGAGCTAGATCGAGCTTGTGTAGGGGTGTGTTCTCATGTGTTCTTTGTCACTTGCGCTTGTCATGCTACTTTTGTTATCATGTGGATCAGTACTGGATCTATGTTTGTATATCACTTACCACAGTACTATGACACGATTATTCCTATGTTTGAGTTACAGGTGGTGGATGTGAGGGAGAGATCATGTGGCTTATGCGGATGCTTTGGGACTCTCACCTCCTTTGACGTTCTAGTGGAGGTTTCTATTGATCCCACAATGCAGCTTCATTCAACTTTCACCGCATCAACTACACCATATCACCAAGCGATGTGACGGAGGTTTGCTCTATTGTGACCTTCAATTTCTTGCTTTCCTCCAATTGGTTTTGCATAGTATTCCCATTCTAGTGGTAGAAAGGGTCTGATTAGATAGATAGGAATCAACTCCAGATGATTTTGTCTTAGTCATTCTTCTTATCTAAATAGTTCTCTAGGATTATTTACTATCTAGTTTGAGCTTTCTTCTAGGGCACTAGTGTCTTTTGTTTTGATAGCTAGTGTTGCCTTTTGCTCTGTGGTATGAGGTTGCAGGCTACAGACCATGTGGGAAGGGTGTGTTTAGAAGTCATCTTATTGAGTTTGAATCTTCATTTTTTGGATTTTACGCCTAACTTCTTGGTTCTTCTCAATTTGCCTTTTTTAGGGGGAGTTAGAGTTTCCTTCTTTTTAGACTACTTTTTAGGAGGGGCTTACTTCTTGTGCATTCATATGTATCATGTTCCATTTTAATTTCAGCATGCATTGTATATACATAAATGCTTGTAAAAACCATATAGGTTTGACTATTATCATTGTGTGACATGATATCTTGCTTATATTTTCCATATCTTGTGCTAGCATGTTAGATTTATCATATCCTTCTATGTGTAGCTTAGCGATTGCCATTCTAACTTTATTAAATATGATCCTCTTATGATTCATACCATGTCAAATAAGCTGAGTCTTGAACCCAAATTGAGCTTTAGTTTGATCTATGCTAGTTCTTTATTGAAACATGAATTAGTATTAGCTTTTTGTTCTTGAACTAAGTCAAAAAAATGCAAAATGATCTCTTTTATGCGAAAATACTGATCTCACCAATTCTTTGTTATGAGACAGCTTGCCATTATACTAGACATAAATTTAAGGGAGTTTTGGATGACCAAGACCACTTCCTTAAGCTTCTTACTTAGGGTGGTCGTATAAGGCTTGAGATCTAGCATATGGCTAAGAAAACAAAATTGTGTGAAAATGATTGAAGCTCAACTAAAACAAAAATGAATTTTAGAAAATTCTAAATATGCTAAATTTGTTCAATTACAAGTGGTATATAGTGCTTGAAGAAAATGTTTCAATCTTGAACTTGTAGCACTCTAAATTAACTCAATTGTAGTTTTGTGGTTCCATTTAGAATATTGATATGGCTTGACTCATTTTTGGATACCTTTAGATAAACTATGATCTTGAGCGACTTGACATGTTAAAAATCTATTTAATCTTGACATGTTAAAAATCTATTTATTTTCATATTATGGTTCATTTGGTTTTAGCTTTGCTATATATGGTTTGCCATGATCTAGATAGTATTTTCACTTTTTGTGGCTTGGTGTAATATTTAAAAAGTCACATTGGATAATCTTCATAGCTCCTAATGCTGAAAATAAATAAAATGCAGCCACTCCATTTCATTTATGCTCTATCTTCTTCCGTGCATCTTGATGACTCCATTGTCAAAAGTGGGAGAAAGATAAGTAAAAATGCATATCTAGAGCATATTTTGGAGTTTTTGTGCAAATGTTTGCTAAGTTGGAGCTTTTGATCTCTTTTCACCATGATCAAGGTTAAACAGAACAATTATTCTTTCATATGGACCTAGGATGAGATCTCACTCATTTGGTAGATTTGAAACATTTTGTGCAAAATTGTCATTTGCAGTAGCTTCACTCTATTTCTGCTTCATATGATCATTTTCAATCATTGCATTCTTCTTATGACCGCTTTGAGGCTCTCTTTGAAAAACTCTTCATTCTTGTCTAAAACCCCTCCAATTTGTATTTTTTTTGTTATTGCCAATGAGTTCATCAAGGGGGAGATTGAAAGACTATGTGAGAAGATCCTGTTTAATGTTGTGATGAACCATTGTAATATTTTTGGAGTGGTCAATTGGTTTTGCAAAAGAGTGCATCTGATTTGGGCTATTTTCTGAAAGTGTCAGGAAAATCAGAACTACCACAAGTGTTTATGCAATAGTACCGTAGAGCGGTAGTACTGTTGAGACACGAATATGCAAATCCGGACTCCCTGTGTATTCTGTGTATTCTGCACTAGTCCCAGGATCATGCTAGTGCACACAGTCAAACATAGATGTCATCACAACCATATACACGATAAAATAAAGGAAAAGCTCAAACATCGATAAATCTCAAAAGGTGCGACCTTATGGTCAAGCTTACAATAGATTAGTCCGAAGGGCTTAACAAAATAGCAGCGGAAATCCAAAATAAAGCGTAGTGGCCAATCGACAAGCCCACAGGCTATCGAGTGGAGAACGAAGCCTAAACCGCGAAGTCGTCAAAGTACTCTCCTTCTGGAACCTCCTGCTGGTGATACTCCTCTTCCTCAACTGAGCAACATTGGGCATAAAGCCGTGAGTACATTGGTACTCGGCAAGTCGTTGTAACAAATGAATGCAATATAGTATGCAAGACTTACTAAAGGATTGCTGAAAGGTTAATTGCATAAATGACAGTTGAAATACAAATAATAGATTGAAGGCGAACTTTAAGTAAAATAGTAATTAAATAAATAATCAAAGGAAACGTAATAAACCACTTATGGACCTCCCATCCATAAGCTAAACCAACAGTAGATTAACCATCCACTGTCCAACCACAATCCACAAGTTTTCAGAAATAACTACCCCTCGTGTGAAATCACCGAGCATTGTCCATGACCGAGGACGCGGCTATTCGAATAGTTTTACACTCTGCAGAGGTTGCACAACTGTACCCACACGATGTGATTAGCCTCGCGCTAAGGAAATCACAACAAGGCCTTTACAAAGTTCAATTCCAACTCAATCTGCCCGCTAGGATTTCGCATCACACCCCCCTTGCGTCATATGGAAATCAGCAACCATGTTCATCTCAATGGCAAGATTAAAGTTGAAACATCCCAAATTATTCAGCTAGGTCCGTCCCATACCAGACATGTGGTTTGCACGGTAAAGCTCAGATCAATGGCGCACAAAGTTAAGTCCTTAATTCTACCCGGGCAAGACTACCTTATCCCTCGAAGTGCTCCAACACTTCCCCCTTTACTGCATGATCATTCGCCTGAGTGCAAAACCAGATTTGTATAACCACCGCCGATGACGCACCAACGTCATGGCACAAATTTTAATAGACGTGGCACCAACCACAGTTCCATATATCATTAAGTCAAATTGATAATTCACATGTGATGATAAACCCAATCGTAAACTTAAGCAAGGCTAAGCAATTCTATCGTACCAACCCACGTGATAAATAATCTAGCATCACTATTATGTTTTCCAACCTATGGTGACAATGGTATCATGGCATTCCAAATTATCAAGGAGGGATAAACTCAATTGGGACGATAACTACCAATACGAGGGTTTGAATAAAAATAGCGATGCAATGTAATTTAAAATAAAATACTTAAATAATAGATTGCAAACTGGGTTCAACATGATCAAAGAACACGACTTGCCTTGGTTATGCTCAGTGAGGTACTCCTGGTCTTCGGGCGTCGAACCTGCTCCTCCGGAATCCGAATCTAACGAGAGAGAAAATGACCGAAACAAAAGAAATACATAAAATTATAAGCAAATAAACTCCAAAATTCATGAAACCAGAACCAAAAGCTGGAGCTCGATTTTAGATGAATTTAGAAAAACGAACGGGGTCAATCGGAGCTAGGACGGAGGAGAACGGGCTCTCGGAAAATTTAATCTAAAGAAAATCGGAAAAAATCAGAAAAACTACTGTGCTGTGGACCGGGCTCACGAGAAACCTAGTCCACGGTGGACGCGGTCCACGGAATAGTGCGCGCGGGTGGAGACGGTGCTGACGTGGCAGCCACTGGTGCTGCCACGTGTCCTGCTGACGTGGCGGCTGACGTGGCTGCCACGTGGCACACGGGGGTGGGGCTGGGCTGACGTGGCATAGCCACGTGGCATGCCACGTCGGCTAGGGCTGACGTGGAGGGCTGAGGTGGCAGGGCTGACATGGCGGCTCGGGTGCGCGGCGGTGCGGCGCGGGATCGGGCGGCCGAGGAGAGGCCACACGGCATGATCTGACACGTCGATCTTTGGACGGTCGAGATCGAGCAACGCTGAGGCGGGATTCGGGCGATGGCCGACGCGTGGTTGGCGCGCCGTGCGGCATCACGCGGATGTGGCGCGAGCGCGGGCGCGAGCGCGGCGCGGAGCGGGCGGCGGGACCGGCGGGCGTAGTGTGTGCGTGGTCGCGCGCGCCGACCGGCGGTGCGCGGCGGCAGCGGCGGCGGCGTCCGGCGAGGCGGCGGCGGTGGCAAGGCGTGGTGGAGGTGAATCCGGTGACCAGCGCGTCGGCGGAGGGTCAGCGGCGGCGGCGGCGAGAGGTCGACGGCGAGGAAGGAAGAGGGTTACGGCGCGCGGCTTGCCGACGGTTCGGGGCGGCGGCGAACCGCCGGCGGTCGGAGGCGGCAAGTGGCGGAGTCTCCGCGGCGATGGGCGGCGCGCGGCGGCGGGTCTCGGCAGCGGCGGCATGGCGAACGGAGGCGAGGCGGCGGCGGCGGGTGGAGCGCACAAACGAGGCGGCGGGCTTTATGGCACGCACGCCGAGGATGGTCGGGAGAGAGACGACGCGGGGGAGACGAGTCCTGATCGGGACGACGACGCGAGGAGGCGACGCGTGGCCGATCGGACGGTGGAGTGCGACTCCGGGCGGTGTGCGGGTGCGGGGTCACGGGATGGTTGCCGCGTGGTTGGATCGACGGCGGGAAGCGAGCGAGGCAAGGCGGCGGGTTAGGGTTTCGCGGCACGGGCGCGGACAGCTCGGATCGGCGATGGCGGATCGGACGGCGCAGCGAGTCGAGCGGCGGCGAGATCGGTTGGCTGTTGCCGCCGCGTGTACGCGGGACGATCGGACGGCGAGGCAGCGAGGGAGGCGGGAGCGCGCGGGCGGGCGAGTGGGCGGCGGGTGGGCGACAGGTGGCGCGGGAGAGCATCTGGCGGCGGGGAGCGAGCGAGGGCGCGGGGATGGCCGCCGCGTGGAGAGGGGGAGGATCGGGCGGCTGGGAATTTTCCTTTTTCTTTTCCAATTCCAGAGAATGCAACTAAAATACTAGGTGCAACTAAAATACTAGGAACTTTAGAAAATAGCAAATAAATCCCAAAAATTCTCCAAAAATACCAGAAAATTCCTTGGGACCTGAAGAATCCAAATAAAATATTTCCAACTTATGTTGATGTTTATTTTACTCAGATTAAATCATTTTAAAATTCTAAAATTCATTTGAAGCTTAATTTAATTCAAGAAAATTTCTTGTGACACAAGGAACTCAATTAAAATATTTTCAGCTAATGTTGAGATTTAATTTAATCACATTAAATCTTTTAAGAATTTTGAAGATTCCATTTAAGCTTTATTTAAATTCAGGAAAATTCCAAAAATTAATTTTTAAATTTCAGGTTTTTTTTAAAAATCCCTAAAAATCAGGATGTTACAAGTACTGACATTGTGAGCGCGGTAATACCACAGAATGGTAGTTCTGGTCAGAGTTGTGGAATATTTTTTCTAGAGAGGTCCAATTGAGGTTTGTAATGTGCGGAAGTACTGCTTTGGGGAGCGGTAGTACCGCATTGCAGTAGTACCGCCGTGTTGCGAGCGGTACTACCGGATTTCATAGAAAAACTATATTTTGGGTTTTGAGTTGGAATGACCATGTGGTCGTGGTGTGGATGTTGTTGCTTGTGTGCACATAGGTTTATTGTTTGATCCTAAGTTTAGGATCAGTATTTTGGGTGCATACATGTTGCATGATGCTTTTATGGACTAACGTGGGTTAAGTTGCAAAGAACTTATGCCCATAAATGGTTGGTTGGTCTATTGTTGTGCATGTGACTTTGAGGAAACTATATGGTCAACGGTAGGGAGACTGGGATTAGGTTGGGGATAACTAAGGTCTAGAACAGTCATGGATGTCATGTGAGATAGTTGAGCTCAAGTAAGGCACACGATGGATAAGGACCATGAAAGTTAAAGTTTGAGCAAAGACAAGACCATGATACATTGGAGATGCACGTAATTCTTTGCGGTGATGCTCGGTTTTCAAAAGAGAGTGGTGATTTTGGGTTTTCCTCTTGTAAGTGTTTTGGGTTGAATTTGTGCTATATTCTAGCTTGCTATGACATGTGAGGACCCATCCTAGGTCACCTAGATCATCTAGGAGTCATGAGCAAAAGCAGACCAAAATTTCCCTCTTTTGATCGGTTTTCGTGCGCTCTTCCTTAAATTAGAAAAATATCAGAATTTTAGCAACAATTTTCTTGATCGTTGATTGGAATAGATGTAACACCCCAGGACCCACATTATCCTGGGATGCCACTAAACCACTCTACAAGGTAGCCAATTTACAAGATAACATAAACTAGCAACAATTTCTAAATCATGATAAGTTAAGCGGAAGCATACTAAAGCAAGGTGTTAGAACACTATTAAATAAAGAACAACTACTAAAAAGTTTAACAAATTAAAATGAACTACTGTCTAGTATTATTACTTTGAAACAAACACCAATAAGGGAAATAAATCCATGATTAAGACTACACAACTATTACAACATTAATCATGATATGATGTGTGACAATGATGTGCCGCTCTACCCTTTCTATGCATACTCGAGAATCACCTGGAGAGGGGAAAAAGCAAGAGTGAGATAAAAATCTCAGCAAGCAAACATTTAACAAACTAATTAAACTACAATGTTGTTAAGCATCATTATTCATTTTCCACAATGACCACAATTATAGTCTTAACCACATTTACTACCATCAATAATAAATCATTAGCAAATAAATCTTAATTGACTACTTCACATCCTCAACCACTACCAATGACAGAAAGCATCAACGGTTTTACCTCACTATCCTTATGATTTCTCAATCACAACTGCTATCAATAGTTACCACAAGAAAAGAATCTCATACCACAATCTCAACCCCTATCATACCACAAGGGTGAACCCCTTCCACTACCACAGCAATATTCCTCATTCCTCAAATGACTCACATGAGCCAATTCCACATTACAACTATAGAGTTGTATTTGTTTGCAAAATAACTTCACCACACTACATTGCATAAGTATGCAAATGATCTTTCCACAATGCAATGCATATGAATGCGTATGCTCCACTGCACCCTTACCCAACAAAGTAAGAGTGTGCATCGTACTCTGACAATATCACGATCTTTGTCTTTGGTATAGTCGCTGACTATAGCGGCGACATCCACAATGCAAATGTCATGACATGATATGAATGTTATGATAATCATAAACCACAATAATTTAACCACGAAGATCAACAATATAATGATCAAGAATACTACCTCATAATCCACATGTGTCTCAATAAGCACAATGCCAATGATACTTAAGATCATTACCACATAGCCCACATTCGGCTCACCAAGATCATAATCAATTGATCTATAGGGAAACCTACCACATAGTCCACCATATACTCATCAAGAATACTACCCCCACAACCACAAGTATTCATTAAGAATACTACCACCTATACCACCATATGTTCATAAAGAATACTACTCCACAACTATATTTCTTCCATCAAGAACAATTTCACATACCCACAAATAAACCATCAAGATCATAAACAGTTGAGTTCTTAAAATACTACCACATGGACCATATTGAGGAAACATGTAACAATGTCATAGCACCTCAAATTAAGAGAATAAATTATTGTGAAGGTAGAATAATTAACAAGTTAAACATGTAGCACAACCGCTACGTTTACTTGCCTCTACCGGCGAAGCGGCGAGATCACGCTCGATCAGAAGCAAATCCGCCTGTCCAAAAAGGTACCTCTCAGCACAATACATAGCAATACAATCATGACTCTCAAACAAAAGTGTCGCCAAAACCCTAAACCCCACAACATCCTTCCCAGCATGCTTGGTTCTACAATATTCCCACTACAGCGGCGCTGCTTACCATTTTCTAATATTTAAAAATATAAAACTAATCACAGCAAAAGTTATATATCTGGATTCCTCACTTAAACACCTACACTTTTCATGTAGATCATATATTTTTATCTTGTCATTAACAAGGTGATATCTAATGCACAAAACAGAGGATGTCCCCTGTTCTGAAAGTCTGGACAGCAGGCTTGTAACGCGTCCCCAGAACAAATAAGGCTCTAACAATTTTGGTTCATTTACAAAAGCTAGATTAATGAATTCCCTACCTTTTTCTCAATTATGCCCAAAAATTTAAAAATCATCTTCTACCCCTAATTCCCATCTGAACAGCGGTCTGTCCCTGTATGCGCCCCTGACGGACAGCGAGATTCCAGACCTTGGTACGCCTAAATTACATGGGCAACAAATCTGAAAACAATACAGTAGATGCGTATCGTCGTCCTCTACGTTTTTCCTTTTGGGGAGACCCTCGGGAAAAATCGTCTTCGGTGTCTAAACAGCACGAACAGCAACACTGCGCGAATCAATCTACATGCAGCATGCAGGGATTCTCTAATTGGGGTTCTAAATCCTAATCCCCACCAAAATCTTGGGCTAAGAACCCTAAAATAGCAGAAATCAGGTGGATTAGGATGATGGAGAATTACCTAGCCTTGGGATCACACCTTTTCTCTTCTCCTCCTCCTCTTCCTCTCTTCCTTCCCTTCCTTCTCTTCTCCTTATTTTCCCTCTTCTCCTTCTTCTTCCTTTGCACCATGGGCAGCAGCCATTGAGGGAAGGGAGAGGGCGCCAGGAGAGGTGGAAGTGTCGGCTTGGGGGAGAAAGGGGGAGGGAGGGCTCCCCAAGGGGTTTATAAAGGGGATGCTAGGATTTTGGATGGGGTACGGGCCCCCGTTTGGGTTGTCTGGCCCAAAATGGTTGGCCCACCCCCTTCGGAAAGCCAAAACCTTTTAATTAATTATTTTAATTCTCTTTTTATTATTTTAGACTATTCCGAAGAATTTATTTTCACCTCCCGCGATTTACCAAAAATCTGGGCATCTCCGCGATTAATTTAAAAACTGACGCCGAAACGACGTTCTGGATATTATATTCTCCCCACCTAAAAAGGATTCGTCCTCGAATCTAACTCCTCAACCTACGAGACAAAAGAACAATCAAGGAAAGAACAACCAAAGGATAGAGCATCCCAAGGGAACCACAACTACAGGTACTCTTCCGCCTCGAAGAGCTCGGGCTCTTCTTTAGCATCCGTTTTCAAGTTTCCATGTCGCTCCCACTGAATCGGTTCGACGGAGGAACCTTCACATGCTTGATGGCCCTCTTCCTCCCGACGATTCTGGCGAGTCCACGATTCATGTTGGTCTAAGCGAGCGTCGTATAACTCTTAGGCCAGCTCGAGCTGCCAATGAGTCCTACCATTTTCGCAAAATTTTTCTCGACAACTATTAAACCACTTTCTAATACCATCCTCCATCTTAAAATATTTCTCTCTATTTATTATAATCGGAATAATACATTATACCTCTTTTAGAGAATTTATCACAAATTTTCACTCACATCATTACCGCTGAAGCACAACAATATCTTTTACCAATAGAACCCAATAAAAGAAGAGTAAAGGATTCTCGGACAACACACTAGCAACCAATTTGTCCTTTCAAGGACCATAATCCAAATCAAAGGATTCACCACAAAATATTTTCCACTCTCCAAGTATACAATTGGAGAAACCACACCACATAAGCCAAGAGTGAAAATCACTCGGCGCACCAAAACAATCATTTTTTCCCGGCCGAGAAAGAATACGCCTCAACAATAAACAACTCAATTTGCGGATGACCTCTGCCAAAACACACAACATAAACAAGAATCAAGAGAGCATTTTACTACTCGAGATATCATTAATTTCCACTCCATTCCCTTTCAAAATTTTAACTTTCTTGAACAAAGTATTTCCAACTCATCGTCCAACACACCCTCTCATTTAACTCAAGTTGGCTACCTCAACAATAAGCCCAAACTAAGTACATCATCTACACCCTTGTAGAGAGACTCCTTGCTCCCATAAAACATACTCCGGCTAAGACCTTGACCAACGAAATTATTTTGAGAAATAATTCCTAATGAGCCTCAATCCCTTAAGGATAACGACCAGAAATTCTTGTCACGCCCACACATAATCATTAGTAGCACCTCGAGGATGCTATCCACAATCATCACTCTATTTGGTATCCTCTGTTCCACTATTCCTACAGAGACATTGGGCCTCAAGGTTCTAGCATAACAAAGGTGAAGCCAGATTCAGCTTTCAAGATCCTACAACAAACTTCTCGTATAAGATACGAAAACCTCAGGTGAAAACCCTACTATTCCATAATTAACATACACTCAATTCTTAACATCGACAAGATATTTGGCTCCAAGACAATCATTCTATTTAAATCATATTCTTCCCAAGTATTACTCCACGAAAACCATATATCACCCAATGCATCTCAAACATCGTGATATTTAAGACTTCCACAAAAACATCTACTTGATCACCACTAACCAGTTGCCATCACGCAACACAAGGCTTCACAATACAAATCGGTTACCCTTTCTTAGAAGAAGAGGTAAGAAGAGATAAATCCCAGTACACAGAAATCCGTCATCATTCACAGCAGCCAGAAGACCAAGAGAAAAAATAAATAGCAATGAGGTTGAAAAACACAAGATGAGATCATCTGTACCTCAAATACTTCTAGTATAACTCTTTCTTTTAACAAGAAATAATTTCCTTTGATTACAGCATCTTGCCATTTCCAACAAAAGATGCTTGAAGACCTCAACACGAGAATCAGATAAAAACCAATAAGATCATTCAACACGCCGCTTTACTCAAGGCAATAACGGCTACCACACAAGTCATAAGATCCAAAAGATCCCAACATAAAACTCAAATCCTTTAATTCAATTAGTGTCATGGAACTATCAAATTCTTTTATTTATAAAACTCTCAACACAATACTCTCAACCACCTACTGTTAATTGTATTAACAACAAGATAAAATATTTTTTGCAAGAATAATCATATCCTCTTACTCCTTCATATTTTCCAAAAGGAACACCATAAATCACTTCATCGTGTTCTTATTATCTAAATAAGATTCCAACTACTTAACCTAGGAAAAACCTAGAGCACAAGTTATAATATTGAAACAAAGCTCTTTAATAAGATGATATTAGAACATGACATCCTCGCAAACATGCTAGTATAAATCTCTTATTAGATTTCATACATTTAACTTCTTTCTGATGCTCAACTCTAATTTAGCAAAAATTAGGTGCACTCTAGCTATTACTGTCAATAATTGATTATTATTTTTCATCATAGCAGCATTCATGATCCTATCTCTATTTTGCAATCGCAAAACAATTATGAGCACAAATTCAATATTCCACCTAATGTTCAGAAATTAGAACAAAATAAATTTAAACCTCAATAATATCAGCTTAATAAGATAAGATTCCACAAGTCAATACATCAGCCTTCATCTATTTCTTTATGCATGTTTCAATAATTTAGAAGTTGTACATGCTCATCAAGTATGTAAAGAGAGGATATACTAAAGGTTAATGTTATTAAGACAATATTCCAATTACTCCTTACTTAACCATATTGAATGATCAGATCAATTACTTAAAAACGAATATCCAATTTACATAACAAGTTGGAAATTTAAACAATCACAATAATCAAACCAATCCTATTTTCTTTCATATTCCTCAATAACTGCATAAATTCTAAACATGTATAGACAAATTCTTAACCATAATTCTTCAAGAAACTATAACAGGACAACATCATATTAATCAACCTCACTTCTAAGGATATTGGTAGAAATTAATTATGTACCACGCTAGCATCTCAACTTGATAATTCACAACTTATCAATTACTTGCATAATTGCCATCTCCTACTCAGACACAATAAAACATCACAAAGGGTTTTAACACTTCCTTTTAGAAAAAGAGAATCAATCCTTAATAGCCAAAATAACTCAAAAGAAATGCATAGAGCCAAGACTTCCACAAGTTAACGAACTTCCAACATAAAACTTTGATTTCTTTTCAAAATATCAACGAATTAATGAGTCATGTTTTCTAGTAAAAAAATAGGACAACATGAAAAGCCAATCTTATCAATTAACAGCGCTCACGAGCAGCAAAAGCAACTCATCAATCGGAAGAAACAATATTTAGTCTCAAGAACAATTAGAGGCCTATTGGCACCCAACAATTGCATTGAACGCTAACAAGAGAAAACTCATTAACACGCAATAGGCCAAGAATTGGCAAAATCTACTCAAGCAAATAACACCTTTTCTAAGAAACTCACCTCGACATCTGCAGATAAGTTACAGAGGTAACTACACAACTATCCCCATACCACGAGCGGTGGTATAAATTATCAATGCCCAAGGCAACAGCTACAATCTCTATCTATTATCAAAGCTATCCTCACCCAAGCGATCGTAGAAACAAATCATAATCATGCAAGATCATATCATAATATAAATCATCAATACAATAGGTCAAAAGCATAAATGCAATGCTTAACCCATCCCATCCTCACTGCACTAGTGTGTCAATTTAATAATGTAATTACCACGGACCTAACGCCCGCTTTGATACCAATCTGTAACACCCGGGATCCACATTATCACGGGATGCCACTAAACCACTCTACAAGGTAGCCAATTTACAAGATAACATAAGCGGCAACAATTTCTAAATCATGATAAGTTAAGCGGAAGCATACTAAAGCAAGGTATTAGAACACTATTAAATAAAGAACAACTACTAAAATTTTAACCAATTAAAATGAACTACTATCTAGTATTATTACTTTGAAACAAACACCAATAGGAAATGAATCCATGATTAAGACTACACAACTATTACAACATTAATCATGATATGATGTGTGATCTTGATGTGCGCTCTACCCTTCCCATGCATACTCGAGAATCACCTGGAGAGGGGGGAAAAGCAAGAGTGAGATAAAAATCTCAGCAAGCAAACTGTTTAACAAACTAATTAAACTACAATATTGTTAAGCATCATTATTCATTTTCCACAATGACCACAATTATAGTCTTAACCACATTTACTACCATCAATAATAAATCATTAGCAAATAAATCTTAATTGACTACTTCACATCCTCAACCACTACCAATGACAGGAAAGCATCAACAGGTTTTACCTCACTATCCTTATGATTTCTCGCAATCACAACTGCTATCAATAGTTACCACAAGAGAAAAGAATCTCATACCACAATCTCAACCCCTATCATACCACAAGGGGTGAACCCCCTTCCACTACCACAGCAATATTCCTCATTCCTCAAATGACTCACATGAGCCAATTCCACATTACAACTATAGAGTTGTATTTGTTTGCAAAATAACTTCACCACACTACATTGCATAAGTATGCAAATGATCTTTCCACAATGCAATGCATATGAATGCGTATGCTCCACTGCACCCTTACCCAACAAAGTAAGAGTGTGACACTACGTGATATGCGATCTTTGACTGCAGTCTGATCGCGGCTATAATGGCGACATCCACAATGCAAATGTCATGACATGATATGAATATTATGATAATCATAAACCACAATAATTTAACCACGAAGATCAACAATATAATGATCAAGAATACTACCTCATAATCCACATGTGTCTCAATAAGCACAATGCCAATGATACTTAAGATCATTACCACATAGCCCACATTCGGCTCACCAAGATCATAATCAATTGATCTATAGGGAAACCTACCACATAGTCCACCATATATACATCAAGAATGCTACCCCCACAACCACAAATATTCATTAAGAATACTACCACCTATACCACCATATGTTCATAAAGAATACTACTCCACAACTATATTTCTTCCATCAAGAACAATTTCACATACCCACAAATAAACCATCAAGATCATAAACAGTTGAGTTCTTAAAATACTACCACATGGACCATATTGAGAAAACATGTAACAATGTCATAGCACCTCAAATTACGAGAATAAATTATTGTGAAGGTAGAATAATTAACAAGTTAAACATGTAACACAACCGCTACGTTTACTTGCCTCTACTAGCGAAGCGGCGAGATCACTGATCGATCGAAGCAAATCCGCCTGTCCAAAAAGGTACCTCTCAGCACAATACATAGCAATACAATCATGACTCTCAAACAAAAGTGTCGCCAAAACCCTAAACCCCACAACATCCTTCCCCGCGTAACGGTTCTACAATATTCCCACTACAGCGGCGCTGCTTAGCATTTTCTAATCTTTAAAAATATAAAACTAATCACAGCAAAAGTTATATATCTGGATTCCTCACTTAAATACCTACACTTTTCATGTAGATCATATATTTTTATCTTGTCATTAACAAGGTGATATCTAATGCACAAAACAGAGGACGTCCTCTGTTCTGAAAGTGTGGACAGCAGGCTTGTAACACGTCCCCAGAATAGATCAAGGCTCTTAAAATTCTGGTTCTTTTACAGAAGCTAGATTACTGAATTCCCTACCTTTTTCTAAATTATTCCCAAAAATGTAAAAATCATCTTCTACCCCTAATTCCCATCTGAACAGCGGTCTGTCCCTGTATGCGCCCCTGACAGACAGCGAGATTCCAGACCCTGGTACGCCTAAATTACGTGGCCAAAAAATCTGAAAACAATACAGTAGATGCGTATCGTCGTCCTCTACGTTTTTCTTTTTGGGGAGACCCTTGGGAAAAATCGTCTTCGGTGTCTAAACAGCACGAACAGCAACACTACACGAATCAATCTACAGGCAGACAGCAGGGATTCTCTAATTGGGGGTTCTAAATCCTAATCCCCACCAAAATCTTGGGCTAAGAACCCTAAAATAGCAGAAATCAGGTGGATTAGGATGAGGGAGAATTACCTAACCTTGGGATCACACTTTTCTCTTCTCCTCCTCCTCTTCCTCTCTTCCTTCCCTTCCTTCTCTTCTCCTTATTTTCCTCTTCTCCTTCTTCTTCCTTTGCACCATGGGCAGCAGCCATTGAGGAGCGGAGAGGCGCCAGGAGAGGTTGAAGTGGTGGCTTGGGGAGAAAGGGGAGGAGGGCTCCCAAGGGGTTTATAAAGGGTTGCTAGGGTTTTGGATGAAGTGCGGGCCCCGTTTGGGCTGTCTGCCCAAAATGGTTGGTCCACCCCTTCGGAAGGCCCAAAATCTTTTAATTAATTATTTTAATTCTCTTTTTATTATTTTAGACTATTCCGAAGAATTTATTTTCACCTCCTGCGATTTACCAAAAATCTGGGCATCTCCGCGATTAATTTAAAAACTGACACGAAACGACGTTCTGGATATTACAATAGATTTCTGACCTCCTAAAAAAGGTACATGAAAAGTTTCAAGTCATTTGGATTAACCGATCAAAAGTTATATGATTTTTGAATTTAAAATCATGCTAAAAACATTGTTCACCCTGATTTTACAGTAGTAGCGAAAGTACCGCAGTTTCTGTAGCAAGTGGGAGTATCTCAAGATTAACTATGGTAGTTCAATTTTTGCTGATTCTTCTTGGTTTTTCAATGTATCAAATCGCTGGTTTTTGTAGTAACCTTCCATCATAATCTTCATAGCTCTGTAGCTATTGAAGTGAAGGATTGTTGTATATATGGGGGGAAAATTAGAAAGCAACATTCACCCCCCTCTGTTGCCATCTCGGTCCTACAATATCCTTTTAAAAATGCAATCAATCAACAAAAATCAAAACTCCAAATAGGAATTAACAGAGTAGATTTCATCATTCATGAAATGTCCTTGTAGTTGAACCAGAGAAGTGATGTGTAGGCATGTAGTCTACTATGGTAGAATCTTTACTTAGACATAGCCTTGCTCATTTGGGCATGAGCTTCTGACTTCTAGCTTATTTTTATTATTCATAATTTTTGTTTTCCATGTGACTTTTTGGCATTTGTTTGAGTTTTTTTACCTATTCTTTTTTTCCTGTATTCGTTTGCATTACACCTGATGGGCTAACTGTTTTTTCTATTTTTAGATTTTTTAAAACTAATTACGCTAAATAAGCCACTATGAGCTACAGTGTAATTTTGGCCAACTACAGTGCAATTGCAGCCATAAAACACTAAATTCCAGCTAGTATGTGCCTGCAAGAGCAATCCTCTAGTTTAGAATAGCTTTACATATCAGCATTTCCCTCTCATTGCAGGTGTTGGCTTGCGACAGGCTCTTGGGATCTTACAAGGTAATGAATGTGCTTTCTCACTGGATACTAGTAATTAGATTTTCCCCCTCATTAGTCATTACTAACAGTTCTTTGAAGTGCACTAGTATGATCCTTGACATCTAGACCAAAGGGATCATCCCCTCTTAATACTTCCCCAGGAACATACCTTTCTCCTCCACTTCCCTCCCATCAAGAGCATCTCCCCTTCTCATCTCCATCACCACCATTGCCCTCTAATATGTTTGTCACTTCCTCCCTCTTATGCCACCACACCTGCAATCGTGTCACTTCCATTGGTTCTGACTACCAAGTGATCTAGTGCCAACAATGCTACCATTGCCCTTGTATTCACCGATGATGCCCCTTTTCTCACACTATTCTAGCACTAGCGGTGGATATGGAGCCCAATCCTTATCTTATCGAGTTTTTTTCTAAAATTGATATAGTTTAATTTAATATCATTTTACATATAATTTGGAAGTATTTTTAGAAATGAGCTAATGAGTCGAGCCAGCCAAAGCAAAATTCAAATTCATTTGAAATCAATTCATTTCAATGTTTAACCAATTAATGAGTCTAATTGAAGTAATTTTGAACTAAGCCAACGAGCCCCACTAATGAGCTTTTTTGCCACCTCTGTCTGGCACCAATGGTCATCGTCACTATGTCCTTCCATATGTGAAACCCAGTCCAATTAGGTTTGAACCCAAGTGAGGCCCATATAGGGCATGAGTGCAAGTGTTGGGAGGATAGTCCAACGTTACTTGTTGAGGGTGAGAAAGAGTAATATGTAAGCCCTAGTGCCAAATGCATTTTGTAGGATAGATGGCAGAGATTAGAGAGGGATGAATGGTCTCTACCTCCTTTTGAACTTTAAGAAAAACAAACCCTTTTGGCTTCTTCACTCAATTAGCTATGAGAAGCTAATAAGTTCTGATGCAAAGTGGAAACAAGTACAAAATAGAAGCCAACAAGCCAAGGGAACAAAGAAGCAACACAGGGCAAGCAGCAAGAATCGTCGATCTAACCACAGGCACCATATTGGTTGGACTAGACTTGGACGGTTTGATAGCTCAGGTCATAGTGGTTTGACCAGGCCTAGGCGGTCTAACCGCTTAGGTCACAACAATCTGACCGCTCGCCATTCCAAAATAGAAAGCAATCTGCTGTCAAGAACTCAAATTGCTATAACTTCTAATCTACTAAATCAAATGACTTGAAACTTGACTCATAGCTTCCTTAGGGTTCTATGAACCTATTCTATCAATGGATCAAC
Organism: Melocanna baccifera; assembly: GCA_036346265.1. Lineage (NCBI taxonomy): Eukaryota > Viridiplantae > Streptophyta > Magnoliopsida > Poales > Poaceae > Melocanna > Melocanna baccifera. Next base: position 53,424 of record JAYEVJ010000237.1, read on the forward strand.
AATCTACTCAACAATATTGATCTTTGCCCAAAACAAGGCAAATCACATCAAAATTAGGCAAACCAGAGGCAAATACCAAGAACTTGCTATAGGGCTATCTAGATGGATCCATAGATCCTTGGGAACTAGAAAGATCAAGGGGAGAGTAAATCCAAATGAGAAAACCAAGTAAATCAAAATCATAAAGAGAAATCTATGGCAAAACTTACTTGGATGAAATTTGGATCTTTATTTAACTTGGAGATGGATGTTTAAAGCCACTCCACTCTTGGAGAATAGAGCTCGCTCTCCATGGAGCACACACAGAGTTTTCCTCTTGGAAACCCTAACCCTAATTCTTGAAGGCTTAGCCAAGACTCCCAAAGCTTAGCCAAAGACTTACCACTGAGCCAACACATCTCCCTCCTTATATGGAGGCTCATAACAAACCCTAACAAACACCTCTAGTTGGGCTTCATCCACTTACATGGGCTAACCCATTAACCCAATACTATACCTAGGTTTATACATGTGCACACGCTTTTCAAAATGGCTCATCCAAGGGCTATGATAGCTTGAAACACCAATCCAATTCATCAAGGCATCTTCGCATGCTTTGACTTGTAACTGTAGTGCCGACTAGCCATCACATCTTCACACATTTGGACTCCCAGAGTCATCTCTGCGTGCATTAGCCTCATCACTTAGCATACCACATGCACTAACTTGCCACACCATGATCCTCATCTCTTACATGCTTCCTTCTTAAGCCATATAGCATTACCTAGACTTTCTTGATCACACTAACCTCAGCTCCCCACCTAGTCTGGTCCATTTCCATTGTGACTACCATTCTCCAAGCAACCCTACACATCTAAAGACCAAACAATTCAATTCCAAGGATATGTTCCATGCACTTGACTCACATTAGCCAAATCGTGTATCATACAACACAACACAACCCAAAGACACTTTGATCCTATGGGGCTAGTTTGATAGCCAACCAAGATACCATGGAATGATAGTGTACCAATAGAAAGGTAGTACTCACCATGTGCCCCCGGATTAACAATAAAGGTTAATATAGACCGGCCCTATCATTGGGAATGTGCAATCTATTACCTTGAAGATGTGCCTCTAGAAAGAATGCTAGTAGCTCAAGACTACCCTGAACTATTTCTAGAGGAATTGCCTGGCATGCCACGGATCGAGACATAGAGTTTATCATTAACCTAAAACTACGACCTCATGTCTAATTGCCAAAAGACCTTATAGGATAGCTATCAATGAACTCGAAGAATTGAAGAAGCAAATCGAGGAATTGCAAGAGAAATGATTTATTAGACCTAGATCATCACCATAGGGTTCACTAGTACTTTTCTTAAATAAAAAGGACAGTACCACAAGAATGTGCGTGGACTATAGAGCCCTAAATTATGTGATCATCAAGAATAAGTATCATTTACCCTGCATCAATGACTTGTTTGACCAACTCTCGGGATGCACTATGTTCTCCAAGATAGACATGAGGTCAAGATACCATCAACTCAAGATCAGAGTGAAGATATCCCTAAAGTGGCGTTCACCACCGGTATGGCTTGTATGAGTTCGGTCATGCCATTTGACTTGATCAATGCGCCAGCCTATTTCATGAACCTTATGAATGGAGTACTTGGATAGTTTTGTGGTGGTATTTATTGATGACATTCTAATTTACTCCAAGAATGCTGAAGAACAAGCCAAACACCTACGATTGGTACTAGAGAAGCTTAAGGAACACCAACGTATGCCAAGTACAACAAATGTGAGTTCGCTACATGACATCGCTTTTCAGGCATATCGTGTCCGTTGGAGGAGTAGTAGTCAACCCAACTAAAGAATAGGTTGTTTTGGAATGGAAGAAACCCACCTTAGTGGCTAAAGTGTGGCTTTCTGGATCGCGATACTCATGTGGTTCACCGAATGGTTTTCAAAGCTTGCTAGACCATTAACCCACCTACTCAAGAAAGAAAAGAAGTATGAATGGACAAAGCTTGTGAGAATAATTTCCAACAGCTTGAAGGAGAAACTGACGCTTCCAGTTGTTGGTCTTATCAGATATATGCAAGGACTTTGAAGTATATTGTGATACCTCGTAAGGCCTTGGCTGCATTGTTATACAAGGAGAAAAAGTTGTGGCTTATGCGCCAAGACAACTCCTTCCTCATAAGAACAACTACCCAACTCATGAGTTAGAGTTAATTTTAGTAAAGTACATAAAGATTTGGTGATATTACTTGATTAAAAATCGCGACATATACATTGACCACAAAAGCCTCAAGTATATCTTTAACTAGTTAGACCTCAATCTATGGTTAGAGCTAATTAAGGACTGTAATTTAAGTGTCCAGATCACCTAGCAAGGCTAATATAGTGGCCATGCATTGAGTCAGTAAGTCCCATCGCAGCAATGTCTGGTCCAAGAACTACAACCTAAGCTCTATAAGGAGTTGTAAGTGCAAACGGATCGGATTCGGTCGATATTGTATAAACCGATCCTAACCCACATTTTTTCTCGGATTCAGAGTTGATACGGTATGACGGATACGAATACGAATTCGAATATCTTGAGTTTCAAATACGCATCAGCTGGACGGATATATAACGGATTCTGCTCGAACGGATAATATAAGCGATAATAATACGGATGATTGGCAAAGCTGAAGCAAGTACCGCTCTAAAAGTACACTACATAAAACATGAATAAAACAATTCAACAACATATATAGAAGATGGCATGATAGAAATAATAACAACTGCTTATACTCTAGTAAATTCATACAAGCCACAATAGAAACATAATTGTTCATACGAGATTACGTGCAATGAGTACCATACATAACATAAGTTTATCTTGCCATAACAGTAAACACAAAATAACAATAGTATAGGCTTATAGCCTCAAGCGCATAACAATCAACGAAAGTGCCTTTCATCTATGGCTCGCATCACTGCTATTTCTTCTTCCTACACCACAATTAATATGTCAAACTACTAAAAAGATGAAAAACATTTGCAAAACAAGAGTGCAATACTGAATCAACATATTAGTAACAAGTGTCTCAACAACCTCCAGATCAGCAGTGATAGATGCAATCTTATTCTTAGAATCTCAAAATGTAATGAAAGGTACATTAGAAAAACACAACTTTATTCAAACTAAAAGATAAACAAACTATTGAAATTATCACCTTTTCTAGATGCAATATCCAATCTTTGGTACAAATCAATGCTTCTACCATCTCAGCTCGAGGCGACTACTTAAATGGATCAATGACCCGCCACCAAAGATCGAAAGCGATTCAAGCAAATCGCTGATGACACTTGAATGGCCAACACATCACGAGCAACTTTTGAGAGAATAGGATATTCATATTCCTAGTTCTTCCACCACGATAAAATATCAAATTTATGATTGCTAGATTTTGAAAGCTTTGTGGTTGTTCTTCGCCATGTATTTTTCCAAGTCATTTGGCTCATCTTGACTCGCCATCTTGAGTGTCATATAGTTATGCAATTCTCATTTTCATTGTCCATAAAGAGATCTCCGGTTCTTCACTAGGAGCGTATGGTACTACTCTTTGGGACAAGATGCAATGAAACATATGCTTCATACATTTGCTTCACAACATTCATGAATTTTTCAAGTTCAACTTTAGACAATGGCTCACCATAAAACTTTTTCATGTAATATTCCACTATTCTTTCTTGAACCTAGGATCGAGAAAGCCACACAACTAGAGCAATATGGACTTCTTCCAAGATTTTTCAAACTTAACACTCATAGATTGTGCCATCTCTTTAATAGTGGTAATGCAGCACACCATTCAGATATCAACATCTTAATATCACAAAACTTTTGGTAAAACAAGTTTGCAGCTGGATATAAAGTACTTAGAATAGCTCAGAACGCCATAGAATTTCTTCAAGCATTTGCAAAGTGTTAGAGCTTTATCCCATTCATAATCGAAGGAGCAATATTCTCATACCATGCTGCTCAAGCATAAAAGCTCACAAAAGCACTCCTATAATACAGGCATCCTCAACATGGTATAGGTGGAATTCCACCTTGTAGCAACATCCAATGAGAGACTCATTGTTGTTTTTAACCCACATTCTCGTTGCACACTCTGGAATTCCTCCACCGCAATGGAGAGCCTTTTGATCGCTAATATAAATGATCTAATGTTCAATTGTAGATGCAATTTTTGTAAGCCATCTCTAGCAACAAGATTCGTAATATGATTGGCACATCTCACATGGAAAAATAAACCATCACACACTAGTGGACTATGATTTCGAGCTCAAAGAATGACATCTTTAACACAGACTTCATTTGCAGATGCATTGTTCAAAGATAAAGAAAATATTTTTTCAATATACCATCTCATGACACAATTAGTAAATTCTTCGCATAATTTAGCACCTGATAAGTCGTTCTTTCACATGCATGAATTTGATAATTCTTTTCTCAATTTGCCAATCATCATCAATCCAATGCACAAGGACACATATATCCTTTATTCCGATTTGATGTCCACATGTCCATAGTTGTGCTAAAGTTTACAATCAACGGTTTTAAAATACTCATACAATCTCTTCTTTTCTTCTAAAAAGAGGTCCATTAGGGCGTAGGGATTTGATGAAGTCAACAAAATATTCATGCTCAACAATATTGAAAGGGTACTCATGCATAATTATCGCCAATAAAATTTTCAAGCTAGCTTCTTGATCATACCGCACGGTTCAATAATGTTGATATTGTCTTTACGATTTTTTCTACTTTGAGTCATGGCCTGACGGAGGTTATGTTTTTCTTCAAATGATTCCAAAAGCATGTTGTGCCATTGGTGGTCTCACATCTTGCAATCAGATTTGCAATGGTTGCATTGTGCCCAATGTTGAACAACCTTTTCCCATCCTCTTCAAATGTTTTGTACTCCTAGTGTACTCATCCCAAACAACCGATGTACTTTTCTTTTGCCTCTTTGCACTAGGCTCAACATCCTCATGTTGTACTACATTCTCTTGCGTACACTTCCAATGGACTGACATCTCGCCACTTCACGAGATGCAACTACACCCACACTATCACTTACACTTGCACTTACAGATGCCATCACAATTCACACCGCAATGATTGATAGACATAAAACTAATCACTAACAATGTGAATATGTGATAACAATATACCAACAATATGAACAATATGAACTAACAATGCACAAGTGTAATCACTAACAATGTGTAATCACTAACAATGTAATCACTAAGACACTAACAGTGGAACTAATAATGCATGGTCTCTCTCATTGTATTACTCAAAGATCACTAACAATGTGTAATCACTAACAATGTAATCACTAACAATATGAACTAATTCGCTTCGGTATATTGTTTGAATCAATATGAACTAACAATGTAATCGCTAACAATATGAACTAATTCGTTTGTATGTATTGTTTGGAACCACTGAATCGGACTAGCATCGCAAAGTAATATGGCAAGCAAACCTCGTGATTTCAACCACACCGCATACAAGAAACCTCGTGATTTAGGCCAAGAAGGCAAACCTCGTGGAGGTCGGACGGTCGGCGCGCGCGCAGAGCGGGGCGCGCAGAGCGGGAGCGCGGGAGGAGGAGGGGGTAGATCTAGAGCGGGAGAGGACCGGGCGGAGGCAACGAGGCAGACGGGCGGCGGCGCGGCGCCGGGGGCCGTGAGGAGAACGGAGTGTTCAGTGGCGAGGAGGCGCTGACGCGGGCGGCGGCAGACCGGGCGGCAGAGCGGAGCGCCGAGGAGGACGGCGGCGATCTAGAGCGGGAGGATCGAGGAGTGACTGGGGGGCGAGGCACCGAGGCAGACGGGGCGGCGGCAGACGGGCGGCGGCGCGGGGGCGCCAGGAGGAACCAATGGAAATGGCGCTGAAGCGGTCACGCCGGAAGAGTCGGGTGGAGTGGTCACGTAAGTGGCGCGCCGCGCGTGGCCGCATCGGGCGTGGGTGTGATGGGCTGGCCCCGGCCGGTACGAGGCATCGCGTCGCGATACCGATACGACGATTTACTAATTGGATACTAATTCGATTTTATTCGGTAGTATCCGACAACCAATACCGATACTATTCGGTCGGATAGCATTAAACCGACTCGCCATCGAATCCAATACAAAAATCCGACCAACTGAATCCGACGGATATTAAATCGCTTACAAATGCCACACGGATTCGCATCGATCGGCCGAAACCCTCCCGCTTGCACCCTTAAGGAGTTGGAAGCACTCAATCTAGAGATAGTAGAGCAAGGCACCATAGCCACTATGAATGTAACCCAACCTTAGAAGAGCATATCAAGGCGCCTAAGAAGGGAATTTTGATGTCCGAGATACAAGTACCTCATGGCCAAGGGAAGAGCCCCAAAATGACTAAAGACCAACAAGAGATCCTATGGAAACGCTCTCTTTGTTCCCACCGTAAAGAACTCAAGAAGCTAATAATCAAGGAAGCCCATAGCTCAAAGACATTCCCTACATCTAGGAGTACTAAGATATATTAGGATATGAAGACCGTACACTAGTGATCTTACATCAAGAGAGACATCATTGAGTATGTGGCTTGCTGCAATGTATGCCAAAAGATCAAGGCAAGCATTAGAGACCCACAGTGCCTACTACACCACTATAAATCCCCTGGAAAGGGGAAAGTTGGAATGGATTTCATCATCTACCGCCACAAACTAAGTTCAAATATGATTCCATATGGGTTATAGTAGATAGATTGCCAAAGTTGCCTATTTCATCCCCGTGAAGACCACCTATAAGGGGGACCGACATTGAGTTATACATGGCATGCATTATATGTTTACATAGTGTACCCAAGAGAATAGTTTGAGATCAAGGTTCTTAATTCACCTTGCATTTTTGGACTATTCTTCATGAAGCATTTGGAACCCACTTAGCTTTCAGCATAGTGTATCACCCATAGCTAATGGACAAACAGAAGGGTGAATCAAATCCTTGAAGACATGCTTCGAGCTTGTGCATTAGAGTTTACCACATATTGAGAGAAATGTTTACCTTATGCACTTATATAACAACAACTATCGACTAGTATGAAGATGTCCCAATTTGAAGCTCTCTACGAGGAAGTGCCAAACCCTCTACACCGTCGGAAGTGGGAAGGCTATATCTTTGGGCCAAATACCATAAACAAGTAGAAGAGAAAGTCCACCGATCGATATCGACTACAAGCCACCCAATCCAGCAAAAGAGCTATCTCCGACAATCACCACAGGAATTGGCCTTAGTTGGAGACCATGTCTATCTCAAGGTGTCACCCTTTGATGGATTTCAAGATTTATAGTTAAAAGAAGAGCTCGCACCAAGATATACAGCACATTCCCTATCACCATCAAGCATGGTGAAGTGGCCTACTAATCGAGTTATCGCTAAGTTTGGCGATATGCACAATGTGTTCTACATCTCACACTCAAGAAATCCTCACAAAGGTCAAGACCAAGCACCGTGGACAACGCCAAGCTTCGTAAAAACTCCGACTTATCCAGAGAAGGCAACAAGATCCTCGATATCATGGAGAAACAAACAAGGTACCGAATATCCGCTCTGTGAAAGTCCAATGGAGCAATCATACAAAGAGATAAGCCACTGGGAGCACAAAGATTAGCCGAGGATAGAGTGCCCGATCTATTATCTAATTGGTTAGAATATCAAGGTCTAGATTTTGTTTAAGTGGGTAGGATCTCAGTATCCCATTTTGGGAGTCCAAAGTGCATGAATTAAAATTGGAATTTGAATTCAAACCAAATTCAAAATCTAGCCAAAATTCAAAATCAATTCAAATCCAAAACCCAAATCTTGGTTTGGGCCAAGCCCACTGCTCATTCCTCCCGTCCCTTGGCCTAGCCCACCGAACCATGCTACCATCCTAGCCCCGTGGCGCGGCCGTGGCGCGCTTCCTCGTGAGACTGCCCATGTCCTTCTTGTGTGCCACCACGTCGCCCGCCTCCACCTGCAGCATGTCCCCGTGTGCCATCATGCCGCAGCGCCACCAACCACATCTTAGCTCACCCACTCTCCTCTTTTCTTTGTTGCACCACGTCCACCCTGTGTCTCGTCGCACCCATCGCGACCATGCCATGCGCTCGTCCAGTGCGTTCGACCGCTTTCTGGAATTTTCAAAATTTATTTGGTATTTTTCTCAGTATTTTATAGCCTCCTAGCCAATTCTGAAATTCAAAAAGAAAATAAACCTAAAATCCTCCCGGCCGCAAGTGTCAAGCATCGGATCAACCCGCGCCACGGTTTCTTTCCCACCGTCCGATCACACTTACCCTTCGCCCCGCCTTCTCCGCGATGCGACACGTGTCGCGATCTCACCGCCCGCCTCCTCGCGCTCGGTTCAATCTCCACCGCCGCACTCAACTTACCGCCGCTTCGCTGTTTCTCCGACGGCATGTGGCCTCATCCGAGCCGCTCCCTATTGCCGCATCCAATCGTGCCACCCTTCCCACTTAAGCACCAATCGCCCCGATTTGATTGCTTCGGCTTGCATCTCAACCGCCCCCGCTCACTTACCTTCGCGCAGACCCGCGGGTCCCGATCTCCTCCTTGCCACGCCGCCGCGATCCGACCATCGCCCGCCTCTTTCCTCGCTTTCCTTCTCTCATCGACTTACGGCCCCACCGCCGGACCCGCCTTTCCCGCCCCTTTCCTTTCTCGCGATCGCTACCACGCCGCTTATTAGCCAAACCGCTTTGATTGCTTCGTTTCCTTCCTCACATTTCGCTGCCGTATTAAGCCTCGCCTCCTCCGCCCATTTCGCATAAAGACGCGCTACGCCTCTCCTCGCCGATTCATCCTCCCGACCGCTTTGGCTCCGATGAACTGCTCGCGGCCGCTACACCCTCCCGGCCTACAAAACCCACACCCCGAGGTCCTCTACCCACACCGCCTCCTCACACCTCGCGAACCACCCGAGCACCAGAGCGCCCCCACGCCCATTTCTCCCCGCGCTTGGCACCGGTGAGCACCCGCCGCCAGCCTCGCCTTGCCGACGCCCCGACGTTGCCGTGGTGCCAGGCGATCGCCACATCGCCACCTCGCCTCCGCGCGCCCGCCGCCACTCACCTTCCTCGGTCCATGGACTCGGCCCATGACACCCGGCCCCACTGCCACCTCGCCTGATTATATTAATCCTAGGCTGACGCCATAATCTATAATTTCTTTAGAAAATAATTCGTGCTGACGTCATAAATCCTTTTCGGTTTAAAAATAAATCCAGAAAATACCCATTTTCTTTTATTTTGAATTCAAACTTTGAGGGCTATAACTTTGCATTCTAACTCCAAATTGACCCATTCAAATTTCTAAATTTTTCTAAAATCATGATCTATCCATTTATGGAATAATTTGGAAATTTTGAAATTTATTTAAATTTGATTTGAATATATTTTGTAATTCCAAAGTTTAAATTTAATTAAAAATTCCAACTTCTTTTAAAAGCCTCAATTTCTTTTTTAAAAATGGTTGACCCACATCCAAAATTCAAAATTTGTCTCCCAGTTTATTTTATAGTTTTTGGAAGTTATTTGGATTTCGTTTGAATTTTTGTCTTGATTTTGCTTTGATTTAATTATCTCATAGATATTGACGATTCCGAGAGTTTGAATTGATTTAATCGCAGAGACTACGATCAAGGCAAGTTATACCTTTGACCATGTTGAACCTAATATTTTAAATTATTTATATTGTTTTATCAGATATGCATGCGTATCTTTATTCAAATGTAATTCAAATTTGATTTGAATTTTAGATATACCCATGATCCTTTGTATATGGCCAATTTGAATCTTGAATTCATATACCTTGTCACCCTAGCTAAAACTAGTTAGTACTATAGTATTAGCTAGAAATTTTTGTAGCAATGCTTAGCCCGGCTTAGTATAATTTTAGGTGGATCGATCTTTCACATGAAATGACGGACTTTGAAATCGATATCTTGACTTCGTGAGTCAAGGGTGGTTTTACGGAAATTATTTAAAAATGAAAATAGAAAACATGTTTTGGACTTAGGCTAATGGTTAGGTGGTGGGTGCCAGATGCCTCGTGTTTGGTGACACCGTTGATTATCGCACGGGTATGTGGTTGAGCCTAAATCAACTTAAGGACCGCTTCTATGAATTATTTTACGGTCACTTCAGACTACCACAAGTCCGGTATGGGACGGACTCGCTAAGTAATTTGTAGTTCCAACTATAGTCTCGCTATAGGTCAATGTGAGCGCGCGTAGGCTGTGGGAAGTCTCACATGGCACCAGAGGGGCTCCAACTCGTGGATTCGAGTTGTGGTGAAACCTTAGTGGCGGCGTGATTATGTTGGCTATGAATCATCTGAATGCCTTGTCATGAACTCCGCCGCACACCTAAGGCAAGGTGTTGATCGCGTGGCTCAAGTGAGAGGGAATGTCTTGTGGGTAAAGTTGTACACCGCAGAGTAACAAACTATCTCGATAGCCGTGTCCACGGTCATGGACATGCCGAGTAGAGTCTTCACAGATTAGACTTGAATTTTCATAAAACTTGGTTTTGGCAAACAAACGTTGGATTTGGTAATAGTCCGTGGATTCTCGGATAGGTTAGTGTGGGTTGGAGCCACACTAACGATATTACTTGTCAAAACAATGTTTCATATAATCGTATTTAAATTCATTTTTCAGACTTACATTATTGTATTTAAATTCAAGTATTGCTTTCGCACATTACCCTATTAAGCTTCCTTTGAAATCCCTTATGCATGCATCAACTCATATATTTCCGGTGTAACTTATGTAAGCATTTACTTGCTTACCTTGGGAGTACTTCAGACTCACCTTGCCAATCTGCTGCCGACTTCGAGGGTGACTACGACGGTGAGGACTACTTCAATGAGTAGGATGCGCCTTCACACTGTCACTGTGGAGGCTAGATGGGTCGTGGCCGCCACCTTTACTTTCTTTCCGCTGCTTTTGTTTATTTTGTTGGCCCGGTGCCTTATTGTAAGACTTGGCCTTAAAGCCGATTTCGCTTAATAATATCTCGTGTTTATTTTTGCATGATATACATTGTCATAAACCCGTGTGCACTAACTTTTCCCGATAGTGCGATTTACACGAGGGGCCTGAGTTGTTGTTCCGGTCCCGACATAAATGGTATCAGAGCAACAATGACTCTAAGACGTAACCTTAGCAAGAGACCAGCTTTAAGGATATATTTTAATAAGAAATGCCCTTTAAATTATCTCTCCTTTCTCAAGTCTCTTTACCAAAACCGACATTAACTCCTCTCCCTTCCAAATTTTAGATGGAGCAACCCACCCTGCCTTCCATGGGACCCTTGTTGACTCTTCACGACGATCCAGATAACTCATGCAAGAGCTCAACTTCCGCCTGCACTCTCTACCGTGATATGTTGGCATGTATGGAGACGAGGAACGCTGGAGGGTGGAAGTGAAGATCTTCAAGGATTTCGAGCACACGAGCCATTTACGTGTTCGACGCACTCTACCTCGAGCCACCTTCTTCGATGGAGTTCGTGATGCAGCCCGAGAGGCCATTCGCCACCAAGGAACATCTACGCCGAGACTTGCCGCGCACCGACTTCCGCTACTTCCCCATGAAGACTTCAGGCTACCAATGACTTCTCGCCTACGAGTATGAGAGCAACCCCGCCATACGATCGGGTGGAGTACACCAAGTCCATGGATCACATGTACTGCATCACCTCGACGAGCCGCACACCGCACGCCAGGCTCCGCGCACGCCAAGAGGAACTTGCCGAGCCCATGCGTAAGATGCAGTTCCACCGATTCCGGCCTTTTCCAAGGAGACTCGAGCGCAGCGCTAGTGTGTAGACAACCCCAGTCTTAGAACGCTACCCGTGAGTCGTGGACCTTGTAAACAGCCACGAGACTATTATAATAAAATAAAAGTTTTGTTTGGCTCTTATTCGTGTTTTCCTTGCTCGTGTGTTGTTTTGGTGGGATTGTTACTAGAACCTTTCCTTTAGTCTCTCTCTAAATCTGAAAGTCTCAATAGATGGTGAACACAAGAAGAAACTCCAACATGGACAACGCCAACCCCGAGCACAAGGAAGCTACCACCCGATTCCACCACCTCGCGCAACGGCAGACCGGATTGGGCACAATTGATGGCCAATCAAAACCAGCTTGATCCAGCTATTAGCCCGCACGATCAACAACCTCGTGCTCATCGTCAACATGCCCAAGTACTCCCAATCGCCTCTCGAGTTCCTCGAGGATCAAGCCACCCACCTTCGCCGCAAAGGCCGAACCGATGGACGCCCACGATCGCTCAGTCGATTGGCAAGAAGTCGACATTCGCAGTTGCATCGATCGGGAGCGAGTCCGCTCGCCTCCCATCACCGAATGGGCCCGCATCTCAATGGTGGGACACTTTCACCGCTTCGCACGCCAACCCGCAGACGGTGACGTGGATCGAGTTCGAGCAAAGCTTTCGCAAAGCTCATATCCCCACCGCACCATGGCATTGAAGAAGAAGGAGTTCAGATCTCTCGCCAAGGAAGTCGCATCACAATGAGTACGCATGTGTTTAACCAACCGCCCGCTTATGCGCCAGAGGATGTGGCTTCCGGCGAAGCCAAGCAAGAAAGGTTCATGGAGGGCTCGAATGACAACATATCAAGACAACCGATATCGGTGACTATACCGACTTCCACCATTTAGTCAAGAAGGCCATCCGTCAGAGGGCAAACACATGGAAATGGAGACCTAAGAAAAGGATGGCGACTGCAGGAACAACTCGAAGTTCTTTCAAGAATCGCAGCATTCTCCTCACTCAAACAAGTTCGCACTCCTGTGGCAAAGAACTCTCAAGAACCACCCAAGCAGTTCAAGTCCTCAACCACCGCCACTGCTTTCGTGCCAACCGCCAAGTTAGCTTCCTAAGCAACCACACTCAAAGAACCGTGGCCGATTACGTAAGAGCAGTCCGCCCGACGGATTGACTCACATTATCAGAAGGAACTAGGGCACTTTGCCAAGGCATGCCCTAAGAAGATTCAAGCGCAGAACTCGTGGAGCCTCGAAGTCGTAACTGTGGCCGCAGGCCGCAGACCTTCATCAAGGGGCGAGGAACCACGTGATACCGAAGAGGCCCTGTGCTGCACTGTATGTCGTGGCCGGGTACGCCTTGTCAATTCAGCATCAAGATCGCTCTTTTCGATTCCGAGCATCGATTCCTTTGTGTCAAAAACTTTACTGATAAGCATGGGTTGGGCAGGGAACCCTTAGCAACCCTATGATAGTTCACTCCTCGAGCAGAAATGAGAGCAGGGACCTTGTGCCCCAAAGTGGAATTGCTCATAGATGGGACCCATTCTCGCCGATCTTTTGGTTTTGGAATCGCAAGGATTAGATGTCATTCTCTGGATGAACTGGTTAGCCAAGAATCGAGGTCGGATCGACAGCTACCAGATCCATCACCTCACCAATGACCAAGGCGTGGAAGTAATCTTCTCTCCCTGATTCAAGGCGTAAGAATGTGCCTCTTCCACCTCCAAGTCTTGGAGGAAGTGCCGATCGCACGGAATACCCTGCACGCTTTTCCCGAGGAACCGCCAGGATGCCACCGGATAGGGAGATCGAATTTGTGATTGACCTAGTCTCGTGCACCGCCCGATTTCCAAGAGACCATATCGATGCCCGCTAACGAAGTTAGCGAATTGAAGAATCAACTCAAGGAGTTAGAAGATAAGGGTACATCCGACCCAGCCACGCCTTGGGGAGCACCCGCCCTGCTTGCCAAGAAGAAGGATGAGAGTCCGAGGCTGTGTGGACTACAGAGCACTCAATGACGCCACCATCAAGAATAAATACCTCCCCGTGATCGATGACCTGCTCGATCGCTTGAAAGGAGCCGTATCTTCTCCAAGATTGATCCGCGATCGTGATACCATCACCGAAGATTCGTGGAAGAAGACATTCCCAAGACCGCTTTCTCCACCGATATGGACATTATGAGTTCACGGCCATGTCATTTGACTCGACCAATGCACCACTTACTTCATGAGCATGATGAATAAGTGTTCATGAAATACTTGGACAAGTTCGTAGTAATCTTCATCGACGACATCCTCATCTACTCCAAGAATGAAGAAGAGCACGAGCAAAGACTCAGATCACTCGAAAAGCTTAGAGAGCATCACTTTTCGCCAAATTCGTGAAGTGTGAATTCGCTAAAAGAGGTTGCCTTCCTGACATATCGTAATGTACCAAGGAATCGCCGAGATCCTTCCAAGGTAGAAGCAAGAATGGAGTGGAAGCCACCAAAGTCCGTAATGTAAGTCGAGCTTTCTTGACTTATGGTTATTACCGCTTGCTCATAGCAGTGATTCTCCGAGACACCAAACCAATGACCCAATTGCTGAAAAAGGAAAAGAAGTTCAATGGACGTAAGGCTTGTGAGCAGAGTTTCCAAAACCTTAAGAAGAGACTAGTCTCAAAGACTCGTGCTTGTCTTGCCGACGTGCATGTAACATCCCAAAATTTTGTCCTTTATTGAAAATTTAACTGAGTTTATTGGATTTTCCGAGTTATGTTAAAATCCTGATTTGAGAAAAATTTTAAACTTTATTGTGTAAAAGTCAAAATTAAATTTATTGCATTCCTAAAAGCTTAAACCAATGTATTTCAGCTTCCTTAAGTCAAATATGAGATTATATTAATTTTTCTGGATTTTAGAAGGAATTAAAACCTCCCTACAAAATCAAATTGTACCTTTGCAAAATATACTTGTTAAAATGAGGGACATATTTTTATTAAGTCTATAATAGCTCCAGATAGTTCCTGAATTTTTCTGGATTTTTCAAAATTTATTTGGTATTTTTCTGAGTTTTCTAAAGCTTAATAGCATTTTTCGAAAATCAAAAGAAAGAAAATCCCAAAATCCTCCCGCCGCTGTGTGTCAACCATCGGCGCCCTCCGCCCGCCGGAATCCTCACCGTCCGATCTAACTTAAACCTCTCCCGCCTTTCTTCCTCTCCGCGGCGACGCGCGGTCACGATCGGACCGCCCCACTCGCGCGGATTTAATCTCGCCGCCCGCAACCACTTACCGCTTCACCGCTTCCTCTCCGCCTCCCGCCGCCACGTGGTGTTATCCAAGCCGCCCCTATTGCCGCATCTCATCTGGACCGCCTTCCCACTTAAGCACCGACCGCCCCGATCTAACCTTCGTTGTCGGATCGATCTCACCGCCCCTTCACTTACCCTTCGCACGCGCCAGCCGTCCCGATCTCTCCCGTGCCACCCGCAAGCATCCGACCGCCCTCGCTCCTTCCTTTCTTTTCTCTCACGACGCAGGGCCCCACTCGCCGCCTCCGCCTCCCGCTTCTTTCTTTCTTCCTCGCGCGATCTCCGCCACGCCGCTTATTGCCGCCGCAAACCAAGCTTTTAAAGCTTTCGCTTCTTCCAAATTTATGCCCCGCGCCAACGGCCGATCGCAATTGCACCTCCACCGCGCCCATTACGCATAATCACGCATAATCACAGCCGCTATCACCGCCGCAATAAACCTCCCGCCCGCTGCACTCCGGCGAACTTCGCGCGCCGCTACCCTCCTCCCCACCTATAAAAGAGGTGCCCCGAGGTCCTCTACCCACACCGCCACCCCGAGCCTCCAGAGCGCATAATCCAGCCCCCGGCTCCTCGCGCCGATTTCCTCCGCTGCTCTAGCAACTCCGCGAGCACCGCCGCCGCCGAGCCCCCTCGCCGCCGGCCTCCCGACCTTGCCGGGTGCCCAGCGAACACCGCGACCACCTCCCGGCACGCACCACCGAGCTACTCCGCCGCCGTGAAGGCTTCTCCGACCGCCGCCTCTCCGCCGGCTTCTCCGCCATCTCGGCCTCGCAAGGTACCGACGCACTTCGCGCTTCTCGCCGCTTTGGTACTCGCCGCGGCGCCGCCACCGGAGCTCCGCGACCATCGCCTCGAGCGCCGCCGCCGCCGGCCAGCACGCCACCGCCGGCCGAAGCCGGCAGCGGCGTGGCAGCCTGTGTGGCGCCGACGGCGCCACGCCGCCGCCACCCGCACGCCGCCACTCTGCTGCGCCGCCACGCCGGCATAAAGCCGCGACGCGGCAGCCACGCGGCGACCACGCGGCAGCCCCGCGGCGCCACGCCGCCACCCCGCGCCTCGCGCCCGCCGCCACTCACCCTTCCTCGGTCCATGGACTCGGTCCATGACACCCGGCCCCACCGCGCACTCGCTCAATATATTAATCCTAGGCTGACGCCATAATCTATAATTTCCTTTAGAAAATAATTCGTGCTGACGTCATAAATCCTTTTCGGTTTAAAAATAAATCCAGAAAATATACCTTTTTCTTTTATTTTGAATTCAAACTTTGGAAGGCTATAACTTTTGCATTTTAACTCCAAATTGACCCATTCAAATTTCTAAATTTTTCTAAAATCATGATCTATCCATTTCTGGAATAATTTTGAAATTTTGAAACTTATTTAAATTTGATTTGAATATATTTTGTAATTCCAAGGTTTAAATTTAAATTAAAACTTCCAACTTCTTTTAAAAGCCTCATTTCCTTTTAAAAATTGTTGACCCACATCCAAAATTCAGAATTTGTCTCCCAAATTATTTGATAATTTTTGGAAGTTATTTGGATTCCATTTGAATTTTTGTTTTGAATTTGCTTTGAATTGATTTTTCGTTAGATATTGACGATTCCGAGAGTTTGAATTGATTTAATCGCAGCAGACTTCGATCAAGGCAAGTTACACCTTTGACCATGTTGAACCTAATATTTTAAATTATTTATATTGTTTTATCAGATATGCATGCGTATCTTTATTCAAGTATAATTCAAATTTGATTTGAAACTTAGATATTCCCATGATCCTTTGATTATAGCCTATTTGAAATCTTGAATTCATATACCTTGTCACCCTAGCTGAAAACTAGTTAGTACCATAGTATTGACTAGAAAATTTTATAGAAATGCTTAGCCCGGCTTAGTATAATTTTAGGTGGGATCAATCTTTCACATGAAATGACGGACTTTGAAATTGATATCTTGACTTCGTGAGTCAAGGATGGTTTTACGGAAATTATTTAAAAATGAAAATAGAAAACATGTTTTGGACTTAGGCTAATGGTTAGGTGGTGGGTACCAGATGCCTCGTGTTTGGTGACACCGTTGATTATCGTACGGGGTATGTGGTTGAGCCTAAATCAACTTAAGGACCGCTTCGTGAATTATTTTACGGTCACTTCAGACTACCACAAGTCCGTATGGGACGGACTCGCTAAGTAATTTGTGAAGTTCCAACTATAGTCTCGCTATAGGTCAATGTGAGCGCGCGAGGTCGTGGGAAGTCTCACATGGCACCAGAGGGGCTCCAACTCGTGGATTCGAGTTGTGGTGAAACCTTAGTGGCGCGTGATTATGTTGGCTATGAATCATCTGAATGCCTTGTCATGAACTCCGCCGCACACCTAAGGCAAGGTGTTGATCGCGTGGCTCAAGTGAGAGGGAATGTCTTGTGGGTAAAGTTGTACACCTCGCAGAGTAACAAACTATCTCGATAGCCGTGTCCACGGCCATGGACATGCCGAGTAGAGTCTTCACAGATTAGACTTGAATTTTCATAAAACTTGGTTTTGGCAAACAAACGTTGGATTTGGTAATGGTCCGTGGATTCTCGTGGATAGGTTAGTGTGGGTTGGAGCCTACACTAACGATATTACTTGTTAAAACAATGTTTCATATAATCGATTTAAATTCAGCTTTTCAGACTTACGTTATTGTATTTAAATTCAAGCATTGCTTTCCGCACATTACCCTATTAAGCTTCCTTTGAAATCCCTTATGCATGCATCAAATCGTTATATTTCCGGTGTAACTTATGTAAGCATTTACTTGCTTACCTTGGGAGTACTTCAGACTCACCTTGCTAAACTGCTGCCGACTTCGAGGGCGACTCACGACGGTGAGGACTACTTCAATGAGTAGGATGCGCCTTACGCCATTCGCCTCGTGGAGGTCGGATGGGTCGTGGCCGCCACCTTTACTTTATTTCCGCTGCTTTGTTTACTTTGTTGGCCTAGTGCCTTATTGTAAGACTTGGCCTTAAGCCGTATTTTCGCTTAATAATATCTCGTGGTTATTTTTGCATGATATACATTATCGTGAAACCCGTGTGCACTAGCTTTTCCCGATAGTGCGATTTACACAGAGGGGCTCTGAGTTGTTGTTCCGGTCCCGACAGTAAATGGTATCGTGAGCAACAATGACTCTAAGACGTGACCTTAGCAAGAGACCAGCTTTAAGGATATATTTTAATAAGAAATGCGCTTTAAATTATCTCTCCTTTCTCAAGTCTCTTTACCAAAACCGACACTAACTCCTCTCCTTCCAAATTTTAGATGGAGCAACCCACCCCTGCCTCCCACGGAACCCTTGCCGACTTCTTCACGACGATCCAGCATAACCTCATGCAAGAGCTCAACTTCCGCCCATACCCTCTACCAGTGGATACGTTGGCATGTATGGAGACGAGGAACGCCGAGAGTGGAAGTGAAGATCTTCAAGGATTTCGAGCACACGGAGCCATTTACGTGTTCGACGCACTCTACCTCGCCACCTTCTTCGATGGAGTTCGTGATGCAGCCCGAGAGGCCATTCGCCACCGCGGAACATCTACGCCGAGACTTGCCGCGCACCGACTTCCGCTACTTCCCATGAAGACTTCTTGTGGGCTGCCAACGACTTCATCTACCGAGTATGAGAGCAACCCCGCCATACGATCGGGTGGAGTACACCAAGTCCATGGATCACATGTACTGCATCACTCGACGAGCCGCACACCGCACGCCAGAAGCTCCGCGCACGCCGAAGAGGAACTTGCCGAGCCCGCGCGTAAGATGCAGTTCCACCGATTCCGACCTTTTCCGAGGAGACTCGAGCGCAGCGCTAGTGTGTAGACAACCCCGAGTCTTAGAACGCTATCCGTGAGTCAGAAACCTTGTAAACAGCCACGAAGACTATTATAATAAAATAAAAAGTTTTATTTGGCTCTTATCCGGTTTTCTTGCTCTTGTGTGTTGTTTTGGTGGGATTGTTACTAGAACCTTTCCTTTAGTTCTCTCTAAATCTGAAAGTCTCAATAGATGGTGAACACAAGAAGAAACCCCAACATGGACAACGCCAACCCCGAGCACAAGGAAGCCACCGCCCGATTCCACCACCTCGCCGGCAGCAGACCAGATTGGGCACGCTTGATGGCCAATCAAACCCAGCTTGATCCAGCTCTTAGCTCGACGATCAACAACCTCGTGCTCATCATCAACCCGCCCAAGTGCCTCCCAATCGCTCTCCGAGTTCCCGAGGATCAAGCCACCCACCTTCGCCGGCAGTTGTCGAACCGATGGACGCCGACGATCGCTCAGTCGATTGGCAAGAAGTCGACATTCGCAGTTGCACCGATCGGAGCGAGTCTTGTTCGCCTCCCATCACCGAACGGGCCCGCATCTCAATGGTGGGACACTTTCACCGCTTCACACGCCAACCCGCAGACGGTGACGTGGATCGAGTTCGAGCAAAGCTTTCGCAAAGCTCATATCCCCACCGCACCATGGCATTGAAGAAGAAGGAGTTCAGATCTCGCGCCAAGGAAGTCGATCACAATGAGTACGCATGAAGTTTAACCAACCGCCCGCTATGCGCCAGAGGATGTGGCTTCCGGCGAAGCCAAGCAAGAAAGGTTCATGGAGGGCTCGATGACAACATATCAAGATAACCGATATCGGTGACTATACCGACTTCCACCACCTAGTCAAGAAGGCCATCCGCCAGAGGGCAAGCACATGGAAATGGAGACCCTAAGAAAAGGATGGCGGATCAAAGGAACAACTCGAAGTTCTTTCAAGAATCGCAGATTCTCCTCACTCAAACAAGTTCGCACTGTGGCAAGAACTTCAAGAACCACCCAAAGAGTTCAAGTCCTCAACCACCGCCCTGCTGCTTGCCAACCGCCAGCTAGCTCCTAAGCAACCGCAACTCAAAGAATCGGTGGCCAGACACGTAAGAGCAGTCCGCCGTCCGACGGATTGACTCGCATTATCGAAGGAACTGTGGCACTTTGCCAAGGCATGCCCTAAGAAGATTCAAGCGCAAAGAACTTCGTGGAGCTCTCGAAGTCGTAACTGTGGCCGCAGGCCGCACCTTCATCAAAGGGCGAGTGAACCACGTGACAACGAAGAGGCCCAGCCGCACTGCATGTCGTGGCCGGGTATGTTCCTTGTCAATTCAGCATCAAAGATCGCTTCTTTTCGATTCCGAGCATCGCATTCCTTTGTGTCAAAAACTTTGTGGATAAGCATGGGTTGGGCAGGTAACCCTTAGCAACCCTATGATAGTTCACTCCCGAGCAGTAAATGAGAGCAGGACCTTGTGCCCCAAAGTGGAATTGCTCATAGATGGGACCCGATTCTCGCCGATCTTTTGGTTTTGGAATCGCAAGGATTAGACGTCATTCTAGGGATGAACTCGTTAGCCAAGAATCGAGGTCGATCGACAGCTACCAGATCCATCACCTCACCAATGACCAAGGCATGGAAGTAATCTTCTCTCCCCGCATTCAAGGCGTAAGAATGTGCCTCTTCCACCTCCAAGTATTGGAGGAAGTGCCGATCGCACGGAGTACCTGATGTTTTTCCCGAGGAACCGCCAGGATGCCACCGATAGGAGATCGAATTTGTGATTGACCTAGTCCCGTGCACCGCCCGATTTCCAAGAGACCATATCGATGCCCGCTAACGAGTTAGCGGAATTGAAGAATCAACTCAAGGAGTTAGAAGACAAGGGTATATCCGACCTAGTTCATCGCCTTGGGGAGCACCCGCCCTGTTCACAAGAAGAAGGATGAGAGTCCGAGGCTATGTGTGGACTACAGAGCACTCAATGACGCCACCATCAAGAATAAATACCTCTCCCGTGATCGATGACCTGCTCGATCGCTTGAAAGGAGCCGTATCTTCTCCAAGATTGATCTCGCGATCGATACCATCACCGAAGATTCGTGAAGAAGACATTCCTAAGACCGCTTTCTCCACCGATATGGGCATTATGAGTTCACGGTCATGTCATTTGATCGACCAATGCACCACCTTACTTATGAGCATGATGAACAAGCAGTGTTCATGAAATACTTGGACAAGTTCGTAGTAATCTTCATCGATTTACATCCTCATCTACTCCAAGAATGAAGAAGAGCACGAGCAAAGACCTCAGATCACTCGAAAAGCTTAGAGAGCATCACTTTTCGCCAAATTCAGTAAGTGTGAATTCGCTAAAAGAGGTTGCCTTCCTGACATATTGTAAATGTACCAAGGAATCAGAGATCCTTCCAAGGTGGAAGCAGAATGGAGTGGAAGCCACCAAAGTCCGTAATGTAAGTCGAGCTTTCTTGGACTTATGGTTATTACCGCTTGCTCATAGCAGATTCTCCGAGACACCAAGCCAATGACCCAATTGCTGAAAAAGGAAAAGAAGTTCAATGGACGAAGGCTTGTGAGCAGAGTTTCCGCACCCTTAAGAAGAGACTAGTCTCAAGACTCGTGCTCGCCTTGCCGACGTGCATAAAGGCTTCGAGGTTTTTCAGGACGCCTCGCCTAGGCTTAGGCCGTGTTCTCATGCAAGAAGGCAAAGTGGTAGTTTATGCATCGCGCCAACTCAAGCCTCATGAGTGCAATTATCCTACTCATGACTTGAGTTAGCCGCAGAGTGCACGCCTTAAAAATCGGGCGCCACTACCTTATTGGTAACCGCTGTGAAGTATACACGACCATAAGAGTTTGAAGTATATCTTCACCTGTGCGTAACTCAACCCGAGGCAACAAGATGGTTGAGTTGATCAGGACTACGACATCGTGATACATTACCACCCCGAAAAGCGAATGTAGTAGCCGATGCCTTGCAGAAGTCTTATGCAAACATGGTGATATCGTAAGAAGACTGCACCGACTTCAGAGGGAGTCGCCTGCCTAAGTCTAAACCCAACGGGACCAAGCACCTCACCACACCGAAGTGCGACCCGCTTACCCGATCAAATTAAGGAAGCTCGATTGTGGACGAGGATATTCAAGAAATCAAGAAGAATATGAGAAGAGGCAAAGCACCAGATTCAAATAAGATGAACATGGCACGGTTTGGTTCGAGAACCGATTCAGGTGCCGAATAATCGTGAAATCAAAACCCGATTCTCAAAGAGGCTCATGATACCCCATACTCAATCCACCTGTGTCGTACTCAAGATGTACCAGATCCGAGGGAAAGATATTGGTGGGTTAGTATGAAAAGGGAAATCGCAGAGTTCATTGAAGCTCGCGACACCGCCAACGAGTCAAAGCCGAACATCGAGGCCGACGACTTGCAACCATTGCCGATTCCGAATGGAAGTGGGAAGAAATTGGTATGGATTTCATAACCGACTTCAAGGACACAATCGGTTATGATTCAATTTGGGTAATCATAGATGATTGACTAAAGTGGCTCACTTCATACCACCAAGACCACTTATTCCGAAGCAAGTTGGTTGAATCAGACATGTCTCGAATTGTGTGCCCGTATGGCGCACTCCAAGAAGATAGTGTCGATCGAGGTAGTCGCATTTCGATTTCGATTTTGGCAAAGGTCGCACGAAGAGTTGGGTAGTAAGCTGGCCAGATCGCTACCATCCCTGCATGGACGGTCAAACAGTAAAGAGTTAATCGATACTCGAGGATATGCTAAGGGCTTGTACGCTGGATTTCGGGAACGCTTGGGACCGCTCACCGCCTCTATGCGGAATTCTCGCACAATAACAGCCTACCAAGCCACCGCAGATGGCACCCTTCAAGCCTTGTATGGTCGAAGTGCGTAACCCCCGCTTTGGGATCAGCAAGGTGAACCCCAAGAAACGGGATCAAACTCGCCGCAAGACGCAGAAGATCAAGTGAAGAAGATCGTGATGATCAAGATAGCCCGCCTCGATGTAAGAGCTACGCGATAACCGCCGCCGAGACCGACCTTTGAGGCCTGGGACTACGCCTATCTTAGGTATCCCCACTCGAGGTGTGAAAAGGTTTCAAGTTAGAGGAAAGCTTGCACCGCGATATGTGGGCCCTTTCAAGATTCTCGACCAAGAGGTGCACAGATATCGCTTAGACTTGCCGCCAAGCATGTCGTGGTGCACAATGTCTTCCATGTCTCACGCTTAAAGAAGTGCCTCCGAGTACCCACAGAGCAAGCCGCACCGAAACCTTGGACCTCCAGGATGACCTCACCTATCGAGCAACCAATCAAGATTCTCGAGACAGCAGTAACGCCGCACTGTAAGGAAGACCATCGATTCTCGCAAAGTTCAGTGGAGCAATCACACCGAGGACTAAGCCACCGGGAGCGAGAAGAAGACTTAAAGACCAGCCATCCCCATCTCTTTGTTAGCTGCAAATCTCGAGGGCTAGATTTCCTTTAAGGGGGTAGGTTTGTAACATCCCAAAATTTTGTCCCTTTATTGAAAATTTAACTGAGTTTATTGGATTTTCTGGAATTATGTTAAAATCCTGATTTGAGAAAAATTTTAAACTTTATTGTGTAAAAGTCAAAATTAAATTTATTGCATTCCTAAAAGCTTAGACCAATGTATTTCAGCCTCCTTAAGTCAAATATGAGATTATATTAATTTTTCTGGATTTTAGAAGGAATTAAAACCTCCCTACAAAATCAAATTGTACCTTTGCAAAATATACTTGTTAAAATGAGTGGGACATATTTTTATTAAGTCTATAATAGCTCCAGATAGTTCCTAATTTTTCTCGATTTTTCAAAATTTATTTGGTATTTTTCTGAGTTTTCTAAAGCTTAATAGCATTTCGAAAATCAAAAAGAAAGAAAATTCCAAAATCCTCCCGCCGCTGTGTGTCAACCATCGGCGCCCTCCGCCCGCCGGAATCCTCACCGTCCGATCTAACTTAAACCTCTCCCCGCTTCCTCTCTCCGCGGCGACGCGTGTCGTCGCGATCGGACCGCCCACTCTCGCACGGATTTAATCTCGCCGCCGCAACCACTTACCGCTTCACCGCTTCCTCTCCGCTCCCGCCGCCACGTGGTGTTATCCAAGCCGCCCCTATTGCCGCATCTCATCGTGACCGCCTTCCCACTTAAGCACCGACCGCCCCGATCTAACCTTCGTTGTCGGATCGATCTCACCGCCCCCTTCACTTACCCTTCGCACGCGCCGCCGTCCCGATCTCTCCCCGTACACCCGCCAAGCATCCGACCGCCCCTCGCTCCTTCCTTTCTTTTTCTCTCACGACGCAGGGCCCCACTCGCCGCCTGCCTCCCCGCTCTTTCCTTTCTTTCCTCGCGCGATCTCCGCCTCGCCGCTTATTGCCGCCGCAAACCAAGCTTTTAAAGCTTCGCTTCTTCCAAATTTATGCCCCGCGCTAACGCCGATCGCAATTGCACCTCCACCGCGCCCATTACGCATAATCACGCATAATCACAGCCGCTATCACCGCCGCAATAAACCTCCCCCGCTGCACTCCGGCGAACTTCGCGCGCCGCTACCCTCCTCCCCACCTATAAAAGAGGTGCCCCGAGGTCCTCTACCCACACCGCCACCCCGAGCCTCCAGAGCGCATAATCCAGCCCCCAGGCTCCCTCGCGCCCGATTTCTCCTCCGCTGCCCAGCAACTCCGGCGAGCACCGCCGCCGCCGAGCCCTCGCCGCCGAAGCCTCCCGACCTTGCCGGTGCCCAGCGAACACCGCGACCACCTCCCGGCACGCACCACCGAGCTACTCCGCCGCCGTGAAGGCTTCTCCGACCGCCGCCTCTCCGCCGGCTTTCTCCGCCATCTCGGCCCCGCGTAAGGTACCGACGCACTTCGCGTTCTCTCGCTGCTTTGGTACTCGCCGGCGCGCCGCCACCGGAGCTCCGCGACCATCGGCCTCGAGCGCCGCTGCCGCCGGCCAGCACGCACGCCGCCGGCCGAAGCCGGGCAGCGGCGCGCAGCGTGTGGCGCGACGGCGCCACGCCGCCGCCACCCGCACGCCGCCACTCGCTGCAGCCGCCACGCCGCAGATAAAGCCGCGACGCGGCAGCCACGCGGCGACCACGCGGCAGCCTCGCGGCGCCACGCCGCCACCTCGCCTCCCGCGCCCGCCGCCACTCACCTTCCTCGGTCCATGGACTCGGCCCATGACACCTGCCCCACCGCCACCGCTCAATATATTAATCCTAGGCTGACGCCATAATCTATAATTTCCTTTAGAAAATAATTCGTGCTGACGTCATAAATCCTTTTCGGTTTAAAAATAAATCCAGAAAATACCCTTTTTCTTTTATTTTGAATTCAAACTTTGGAAGGCTATAACTTTTGCATTTTAACTCCAAATTGACCCATTCAAATTTCTAAATTTTTCTAAAATCATGATCTATCCATTTCTGGAATAATTTTGAAATTTTGAAACTTATTTAAATTTGATTTGAATATATTTTGTAATTCCAAGGTTTAAATTTAAATTAAAACTTCCAACTTCTTTTAAAAGCCTCATTTCCTTTTAAAAATTGTTGACCCACATCCAAAATTCAGAATTTGTCTCCCAAATTATTTGATAATTTTTGGAAGTTATTTGGATTCCATTTGAATTTTTGTTTTGAATTTGCTTTGAATTGATTTCTCGTTAGATATTGACGATTCCGAGAGTTTGAATTGATTTAATCGCAGCAGACTTCGATCAAGGCAAGTTACACCTTTGACCATGTTGAACCTAATATTTTAAATTATTTATATTGTTTTATCAGATATGCATGCGTATCTTTATTCAAGTATAATTCAAATTGATTTGAAACTTAGATATTCCCATGATCCTTTGATTATAGCCTATTTGAAATCTTGAATTCATATACCTTGTCACCCTAGCTGAAAACTAGTTAGTACCATAGTATTGACTAGAAAATTTTATAGAAATGCTTAGCCCGGCTTAGTATAATTTTAGGTGGATCAATCTTTCACATGAAATGACGGACTTTGAAATTGATATCTTGACTTCGTGAGTCAAGGATGGTTTTACGGAAATTATTTAAAAATGAAAATAGAAAACATGTTTTGGACTTAGGCTAATGGTTAGGTGGTGGGTACCAGATGCCTCGTGTTTGGTGACACCGTTGATTATCGTACGGGGTATGTGGTTGAGCCTAAATCAACTTAAGGACCGCTTCGTGAATTATTTTACGGTCACTTCAGACTACCACAAGTCCGTATGGGACGGACTCGCTAAGTAATTTGTGAAGTTCCAACTATAGTCTCGCTATAGGTGAATGTGAGCGCGCGAGGTCGTGGGAAGTCTCACATGGCACCAGAGGGGCTCCAACTCGTGGATTCGAGTTGTGGTGAAACCTTAGTGGCGGCGTGATTATGTTGGCTATGAATCATCTGAACAGCCTTGTCATGAACTCTCCGCCGCACACCTAAGGCAAGGTGTTGATCGCGTGGCTCAAGTGAGAGGGAATGTCTTGTGGGTAAAGTTGTACACTCGCAGAGTAACAAACTATCTCGATAGCCGTGTCCACGGTCATGGACATGCCGAGTAGAGTCTTCACAGATTAGACTTGAATTTTCATAAAACTTGGTTTTGGCAAACAAACGTTGGATTTGGTAATGGTCCGTGGATTCTCGTGGATAGGTTAGTGTGGGTTGGAGCCTACACTAACGATATTACTTGTTAAAAACAATGTTTCATATAATCGTATTTAAATTCAGCTTTTCAGACTTACGTTATTGTATTTAAATTCAAGTATTGCTTTCCGCACATTACCCTATTAAGCTTCCTTTGAAATCCCTTATGCATGCATCAAATCATATATTTCGGTGTAACTTGCGTAAGCATTTACTTGCTTACCTTGGGAGTACTTCAGACTCACCTTGCTAAACTGCTGCCGACTTCGAGGGCGACTACGACGGTGAGGACTACTTCAATGAGTAGGATGCGCCTTATACCATTCGCCTCGTGGAGGTCGGATGGGTCGTGGCCGCCACCTTTACTTTATTTCCGCTGCTTTGTTTACTTTGTTGGCCTAGTGCCTTATTGTAAGACTTGGCCTTAAAGCCGATTTTCGCTTAATAATATCTCGTGGTTATTTTTGCATGATATACATTATCGTGAAACCTGTGCACTAGCTTTTCCCGATAGTGCGATTTACACAGAGGGGCTCTGAGTTGTTGTTCCGGTCCCGACAGTAAATGGTATCGAGCAACAATGACTCTAAGACGTGACCTTAGCAAGAGACCAGCTTTAAGGATATATTTTAATAAGAAATGCGCTTTAAATTATCTCTCCTTTCTCAAGTCTCTTTACCAAAACCGACACTAACTCCTCTCCCTTCCAAATTTTAGATGGAGCAACCCACCCGCTGCCTCCCACGGAACCCTTGCCGACTGACTCTTCACGACGACGATCCGCATAACCTCATGCAAGAGCTCAACTTCCGCCCATACCCTCTACCAGTGGATACGTTGGCATGTATGGAGACGAGGAACGCTGGAGAGTGGAAGTGAAGATCTTCAAGGATTTCGAGCACACGGAGCCATTTACGTGTTCGACGCACCCTACCTCGCCACCTTCTTTGATGGAGTTCGTGATGCAGCCCGAGAGGCCATTCGCCACCAAGGAACATCTACGCCGAGACTTGCCGCGCACCGACTTCCGCTACTTCCCATGAAGACTCTTGTGGGCTGCCAACGACTTCGCTCACCGAGTATGAGAGCAACCCCGCTCATACGATCGGTGGAGTACACCAAGTCCATGGATCACATGTACTGCATCACTCGACGAGCCGCACACCGCATGCCAGAAGCTCCGCGCACGCCAAGAGGAACTTGCCGAGCCCGCGCGCAGGATGCGGTTCCACCGATTCCGACCTTTTCCGAGGAGACTCGAGCGCAGCGCTAGTGTGTAGACAACCCGAGTCTTAGAACGCTATCCGTGAGTCAGAACCTTGTAAACAGCCACGAAGACTATTATAATAAAATAAAAAGTTTTATTTGGCTCTTATCCGGTTTTCTTGCTCTTGTGTGTTGTTTTGGTGGGATTGTTACTAGAACCTTTCCTTTAGTTCTCTCTAAATCTGAAAGTCTCAATAGATGGTGAACACAAGAAGAAACCCCAACATGGACAACGCCAACCCCGAGCACAAGGAAGCCACCGCCTCCGATTCCACCACCTCGCCCACGGCAGACCAGATTGGGCACGCTTGATGGCCAATCAAACCTGGGCTTGATCCAGCTCTTAGCTCGACGATCAACAACCCTCGTGCTCATCATCAACCCGCCCAAGTGCCTCCCAATCGCTCTCCGAGTTCCCGAGGATCAAGCCACCCACCTTCGCCAGCAGGTCGAACCGATGGACGCCGACGATCGCTCAGTCGATTGGCAAGAAGTCGACATTTCGCAGTTGCACCGATCGAGCGAGTCCTGTTCGCCTCCCATCACCGAACGGGCCCGCATCTCAATGGTGGGACACTTTCACCGCTTCACACGCCAACCCGCAGACGGTGACTGGATCGAGTTCGAGCAAAGCTTCGCAAAGCTCATATCCCCACCGCACCATGGCATTAAAGAAGAAGGAGTTCAGATCTCGCGCCAAGGAAGTCGATCACAATGAGTACGCATGAAGTTTAACCAACCGCCCGCTATGCGCCAGAGGATGTGGCTTCCGGCGAAGCCAAGCAAGAAAGGTTCATGGAGGGCTCGATGACAACATATCAAGATAACCGATATCGGTGACTATACCGACTTCCACCGCCTAGTCAAGAAGGCCATCCGCCAGAGGGCAAGCACATGGAAATGGAGACCCTAAGAAAAGGATGGCGGATCAAAGGAACAACTCGAAGTTCTTTCAAGAATCGCAGATTCTCCTCACTCAAACAAGTTCGCACTCTGTGGCAAGAATCTCAAGAACCACCCAAAGAGTTCAAGTCCTCAACCACCGCCGCTGCTTGCCAACCGCCAAGCTAGCTTCCTAAGCAACCGCAACTCAAAGAACCGTGGGCAGCACGTAAGAGCAGTCCGCCCGACGGATTGACTCGCATTATCAGAAGGAACTGTGGCACTTTGCCAAGGCATGCCCTAAGAAGATTCAAGCGCAAGAACTTCAGAGCCTCGAAGTCGTAACAGGCCGCAGGCCGCACCTTCATCAAAGGGCGAGTGAACCACGTGATACGAAGAGGCCCAGCCGCACTGTGATGTCGTGGCCGGGTATGTTCCTTGTCAATTCAGCATCAAAGATCGCTTCTTTTCGATTCCGAGCATCGCATTCCTTTGTGTCAAAACTTTGTGGATAAGCATGGGTTGGGCAGGTAACCCTTAGCAACCCTATGATAGTTCACTCCTCGAGCAGAAATGAGAGCAGGACCTTGTGCCCCAAAGTGGAATTGCTCATAGATGGGACCCGATTCTCGCCGATCTTTTGGTTTTGGAATCGCAAGGATTAGACGTCATTCTGGATGAACTCGTTAGCCAAGAATCGAGGTCTGATCGATTGTGCTACCAGATCCATCACCTCACCAATGACCAAGGCATGGAAGTAATCTTCTCTCCCTGCATTCCAAGGCGTAAGAATGTGCCTCTTCCACCTCCAAGTATTGGAGGAAGTGCCGATCGCACGGAGTACCTGATGTTTTTCCCGAGGAACCGCCAGGATGCCACCGATAGGAGATCGAATTTGTGATTGACCTAGTCCCGTGCACCGCCCGATTTCCAAGAGACCATATCGGATGCCCGCTAATGAGTTAGCGGAATTGAAGAATCAACTCAAGGAGTTAGAAGACAAGGGTATATCCGACCTAGTTCATCGCCTTGGGGAGCACCCGCCCTGCTCACAAGAAGAAGGATGAGAGTCCGAGGCTATGTGTGGACTACAGAGCACTCAATGACGCCACCATCAAGAATAAATACCCTCCCCGTGATCGATGACCTGCTCGATCGCTTGAAAGGAGCCGTATCTTCTCCAAGATTGATCTCGCGATCGATACCATCACTGAAGATTCGTGAAGAAGACATTCCTAAGACCGCTTTCTCCACCGATATGGGCATTATGAGTTCACGGCCATGTCATTTGACTCACCAATGCACCAACTTACTTATGAGCATGATGAACAAGCAGTGTTCATGAAATACTTGGACAAGTTCGTAGTAATCTTCATCGATTTACATCCTCATCTACTCCAAGAATGAAGAAGAGCACGAGCAAGACCTCAGATCACTCGAAAAGCTTAGAGAGCATCACTTTTCGCCAAATTCAGTAAGTGTGAATTCGCTAAAAGAGGTTGCCTTCCTGACATATTGTAACACCAAGGAATCAGAGATCCTTCCAAGGTGGAAGCAGAATGGAGTGGAAGCCACCAAAGTCCGTAATGTAAGTCGAGCTTTCTTGACTTATGGTTATTACCGCCGGCTCATAGCAGATTCTCCGAGACACCAAGCCAATGACCCAATTGTCAAAAAGGAAAAGAAGTTCGAATGGACGAAGGCTTGTGAGCGAGTTTCCGCACTTTAAGAAGAGACTAGTCTCAAGATTCGTGCTCGCCTTGCCGCACGTGCATAAAGGCTTCGAGGTTTTTCAGGACGCCCGCCTAGGCTTAGGCCGTGTTCATGCAAGAAGGCAAAGTGGTAGTTTATGCATCGCGTCAACTCAAGCCTCATGAGTGCAATTATCCTACTCATGACTTGAGTTAGCCGCAGAGTGCACGCCTTAAAAATCGGGCGCCACTACCTTATTGGTAACCGCAGAAGTATACACGACCATAAGAGTTTGAAGTATATCTTCACCTGTGCAGTAACTCAACCCGAGGCAACAAGATGGTTGAGTTGATCAGGACTACGACATCGTATACATTACCACCCCGAAAAGCGAATGTAGTAGCCGACGCCTTAAGCAGAAGTCTTATGCAAACATGGTGATATCGTAAGAAGACTGCACCGACTTCAGAGGGAGTCGCCTGCCTAAGTCTAAACCCAACGGGACCAAGCACCTCACCACACCGAAGTGCGACCCGCTTACCCGATCAAATTAAGGAAGCTCAGATTGTGGACGAGGATATTCAAGAAATCAAGAAGAATATGAGAAGAGGCAAAGCACCAGATTCAAATAAGATGAACATGGCACGGTTTGGTTCGAGAACCGATTCAGGTGCCGAATAATCAGAAATCAAAACCCGATCTCAAAGAGGCTCATGATACCCCATACTCAATCCACCTGTGTCGTACTCAAGATGTACCAGATCCGAGGGAAAGATATTGGTGGGTTAGTATGAAAAGGGAAATCGCAGAGTTCATGAAGCTCGCGACACTGCCAACGAGTCAAAGCCGAACATCGAGGCCACGACTCTTGCAACCATTGCCGATCCCGAATGGAAGTGGGAAGAAATGGTATGGATTTCATAACCGACTCCCAAGGACACAATCGGTTATGATTCAATTTGGGTAATCATAGAGATGATTGACTAAAGTGGCTCACTTCATACCACCAAGACCACTTATTCCGAAGCAAGTTGGTTGAATCAGACATGTCTCGAATTGTGTGCCCGTATGGCGACTCCAAGAAGATAGTGTCGATCGAGGTAGTCGCCATTTCGATTTTGGCAAAGGTCGCACGAAGAGTTGGGTAGTAAGCTCGGGCCAGATCGCTACCATCCCTGCACGGACGGTCAAACAGTAAAGAGTTAATCGATACTCGAGGATATGCTAAGGGCTTGTACGCTGGATTTCGGGAACGCTTGGGACCGCTCACCGCCTCTATGCGGAATTCTCGCATAATAACAACTACCAAGCTACCGCAGATGGCACCCTTCAAGCCTTGTATGGTCGAAGTGCGTAACCCCGCTTTGGGATCAGCAAGGTGAACCCCAAGAAACGGGACTCAAACTCGCCGCAAGACGCAGTAAGATCAAGTGAAGAAGATCGTGATGATCAAGATAGCCCCGCCTCGATGTAAGAGCTACGCGATAACCGCTGCCGAGACCGACCTTTGAGGTCGGGACTACGCCTATCTTAGGTATCCCCACTCGAGGTGTGAAAAGGTTTCAAGTTAGAGGAAAGCTTGCACCGCGATATGTGGGCCCTTTCAAGATTCTCGACCAAGAGGTGCAACAGATATCGCTTAGACTTGCCGCCAAGCATGTCGTGGTGCACAATGTCTTCCATGTCTCTCGCTTAAAGAAGTGCCTCCGAGTACCCACAGAGCAAGCCGCACCGAAACCTTGGACCTCCGTGATGACCTCACCTATCAGAGCAACCAATCAAGATTCTCGAGACAGCAGTAACGCCGCACTGTAAGGAAGACCATCGATTCTCGCAAAGTTCAAGTGGAGCAATCACACCGAGGACGAAGCCACCGGGAGCGAGAAGAAGACTTAAAGACCAGCCATCCCCATCTCTTTGTTAGCTGCAAATCTCGAGGCTAGATTTCTTTAAGGGGGTAGGTTTGTAACATCCCAAAATTTTGTCCCTTTATTGAAAATTTAACTGAGTTTATTGGATTTTCCGAATTATGTTAAAATCCTGATTTGAGAAAAATTTTAAACTTTATTGTGTAAAAGTCAAAATTAAATTTATTGCATTCCTAAAAGCTTAAACCAATGTATTTCAGCTTCCTTAAGTCAAATATGAGATTATATTAATTTTTCTGGATTTTAGAAGGAATTAAAACCTCCCTACAAAATCAAATTGTACCTTTGCAAAATATACTTGTTAAAATGAGTGGGACATATTTTTATTAAGTCTATAATAGCTCCAGATAGTTCCTGAATTTTTCTGGATTTTTCAAAATTTATTTGGTATTTTTCTCGAGTTTTCTAAAGCTTAATAGCATTTTCGAAAATCAAAAAGAAAGAAATTCCAAAATCCTCCCGCCGCCAGTGTCAACCATCGGCGCCCCTCCGCCCGCCGGAATCCTCACCGTCCGATCTAACTTAAACCCTCTCCCGCTTCCTCTCTCCGCGGCGACGCGCGGTCACGATCGGACCGCCCACTCTCGCGCCGGATTTAATCTCGCCGCCGCAACCACTTACCGCTTCACCGCTTCCTCTCCGCTCCCGCCGCCACGTGGTGTTATCCAAGCCGCCCCTATTGCCGCATCTCATCGTGACCGCCTTCCCACTTAAGCACCGACCGCCCCGATCTAATCTCCGTTGTCGGATCGATCTCACCGCCCCCTTCACTTACCCTTCGCACGCGCCGCCGTCCCGATCTCTCCCCGTGCCACCCGCAAGCATCCGACCGCCCCTCGCTTCCTTTCTTTTTTTCTCGCCGACGGCGGGCCCCACTCGCCGCCTCCGCCTCCCCGCCCCTTTCTTTCTTCTCGCGCGATCTCCGCCCGCCGCCGCCATGAATGCCGCAAACCAAGCTTTTAAAGCTTCGCTTCTTCCAAATTTATGCCCCGCGCCAACGGCCGATCGCAATTGCACCTCCACCGCGCCCATTACGCATAATCACGCATAATCACGCCGCTATCACCGCCGCAATAAACCTCCCGCCCGCTGCACTCCGGCGAACTTCGCGCGCCGCTACCCTCCTCCCCACCTATAAAAGAGGTGCCCGAGGTCCTCTACCCACACCGCCACCCCGAGCCTCCAGAGCGCATAATCCAGCCCCAGGGCTCCTCGCGCCGATTTCTCCGCTGCTCCAGCAACTCCGCGAGCACCGCCGCCGCCGAGCCCTCGCCTCGCCAACACCTCCCGACCTTGCCGGTGCCTGTGCGAACACCGGCGACCACCTCCCGGCACGCACCACCGAGCTACTCCGCCGCCGTGAAGGCTTCTCCGACCGCCGCCTCCGCCGCTTTCTCCGCCATCTCGGCCTCCGCGTAAGGTACCGACGCACTTCGCGTTTCTCGCTGCTTTGGTACTCGCCGCCGCCGCCGCCACCGGAGCTCGCGACCATCGGCCTCGAGCGCCGCCTGCCGCCGCCAGCACGCCACCGCCGGCCGAAGCCGGCGCGGCGCGCGGCAGCCGTGGCGCGCGACGGCGCCACGCCGCCACCCGCACGCCGCCCACGCGCTGCAGCCGCCACGCCGCATAAAGCCGCGACGCGGCAGCCACGCGGCGACCACGCGGCAGCCTCGCGGCGCCACGCCGCCACCCCGCCTCCTCGCGCCGCCGCCACTCACCTTCCTCGGTCCATGGACTCGGTCCATGACACCTGCCCCACGCCACCGCCCAATATATTAATCCTAGGCTGACGCCATAATCTATAATTTCCTTTAGAAAATAATTCGTGCTGACGTCATAAATCCTTTTCGGTTTAAAAATAAATCCAGAAAATACCTTTTTCTTTTATTTTGAATTCAAACTTTGGAAGGCTATAACTTTTGCATTTTAACTCCAAATTGACCCATTCAAATTTCTAAATTTTTCTAAAATCATGATCTATCCATTTCTGGAATAATTTTGAAATTTTGAAACTTATTTAAATTTGATTTGAATATATTTTGTAATTCCAAGGTTCAAATTTAAATTAAAACTTCCAACTTCTTTTAAAAGCCTCATTTCCTTTTAAAAATTGTTGACCCACATCCAAAATTCAGAATTTGTCTCCCAAATTATTTGATAATTTTTGGAAGTTATTTGGATTCCATTTGAATTTTTGTTTTGAATTTGCTTTGAATTGATTTCTCGTTAGATATTGACGATTCCGAGAGTTTGAATTGATTTAATCGCAGCAGACTTCGATCAAGGCAAGTTACACCTTTGACCATGTTGAACCTAATATTTTAAATTATTTATATTGTTTTATCAGATATGCATGCGTATCTTTATTCAAGTATAATTCAAATTGATTTGAAACTTAGATATTCCCATGATCCTTTGATTATAGCCTATTTGAAATCTTGAATTCATATACCTTGTCACCCTAGCTGAAAACTAGTTAGTACCATAGTATTGACTAGAAAATTTTATAGAAATGCTTAGCCCGGCTTAGTATAATTTTAGGTGGATCAATCTTTCACATGAAATGACGGACTTTGAAATTGATATCTTGACTTCGTGAGTCAAGGATGGTTTTACGGAAATTATTTAAAAATGAAAATAGAAAACATGTTTTGGACTTAGGCTAATGGTTAGGTGGTGGGTACCGATGCCTCGTGTTTGGTGACACTGTTGATTATCGTACGGGGTATGTGGTTGAGCCTAAATCAACTTAAGGACCGCTTTCGTGAATTATTTTACGGTCACTTCAGACTACCACAAGTCCGTATGGGACGGACTCGCTAAGTAATTTGTGAAGTTCCAACTATAGTCTCGCTATAGGTCAATGTGAGCGCGCGAGGTCGTGGGAAGTCTCACATGGCACCAGAGGGGCTCCAACTCGTGGATTCGAGTTGTGGTGAAACCTTAGTGGCGCGTGATTATGTTGGCTATGAATCATCTGAACAGCCTTGTCATGAACTCTCCGCCGCACACCTAAGGCAAGGTGTTGATCGCGTGGCTCAAGTGAGAGGGAATGTCTTGTGGGTAAAGTTGTACACCGCAGAGTAACAAACTATCTCGATAGCCGTGTCCACGGCCATGGACATGCCGAGTAGAGTCTTCACAGATTAGACTTGAATTTTCATAAAACTTGGTTTTGGCAAACAAACGTTGGATTTGGTAATGGTCCGTGGATTCTCGGATAGGTTAGTGTGGGTTGAGCCTACACTAACGATATTACTTGTTAAAAATAATGTTTCATATAATCGTATTTAAATTCAGCTTTTCAGATTTACGTTATTGTATTTAAATTCAAGTATTGCTTTCCGCACATTACCCTATTAAGCTTCCTTTGAAATCCCTTATGCATGCATCAAATCATATATTTCCGGTGTAACTTATGTAAGCATTTACTTGCTTACCTTGGGAGTACTTCAGACTCACCTTGCTAAATCTGCTGCCGACTTCGAGGGCGACTCACGACGGTGAGGACTACTTCAATGAGTAGGATGCGCCTTACACCATTCGCCTCGTGGAGGTCGGATGGGTCGTGGCCGCCACCTTTACTTTATTTCCGCTGCTTTGTTTACTTTGTTGGCCTAGTGCCTTATTGTAAGACTTGGCCTTAAAGCCGATTTTCGCTTAATAATATCTCGTGGTTATTTTTGCATGATATACATTATCATAAACCGTGTGCACTAGCTTTTCCCGATAGTGCGATAGTGCGATTTACACGACTTCAGAGGGAGGGGCTCGAGTTGTTGTTCCGGTCCCGAGACCTTCGAGGTCGGCGACTACGCCTATCTTAGAGTATCCCCACCTGAGGTGTGAAAAGGTTTCAAGTTAGAGGGAAGCTAGCACCACTAAATGTGGGCCCTTTCAAGATTTTGGACCAAGAGGTGCAACAGATATCGCTTAGACTTGCCGCCAAGCATGTCGTGGTGCACAATGTCTTTCATGTCTCACAGCTTAAAGAAGTGCCTCCGAGTACCCACAGAGCAAGCCGTGACCGAAACCTTGGACCTCCTGTGATGACCTCACCTATCAGAACAACCAATCAAGATTCTCGAGACAACCACACCAAGACGGCCACCGGGAGCGAGAAGAAGATTTAAAGATCACCATCCCCATCTCTTTGTTAGCAAAGGCAAATCTCGAGGGCTAGATTTCCTTTAAGGGGGTAGGTTTGTAACATCCCAAAATTTTGTTCCTTTATTGAAAATTTAACTGAGTTTATTGGATTTTCTCGAGTTATGTTAAAGTCCTGATTCGAGAAAATTATAAATTTAATTTATAAAAGTCAAAAATAAATTATTGCATTACTAAAAGTTAAAACAAATGTATTTCAGCTTCCTTAAGTCAAATATGAGATTATATTAATTTTTCTAGATTTTAGAAGGAATTAAAACCTTCCTACAAAATCAAATTGTACCTTTGCAAATTATACTTGTTAAAATGAGGGACATATTTTTATTAAGTCTATAATAGCTCCAGATAGTTCTCTGAATTTTTCTGGATTTTTCAAATTTTATTTGGTATTTTTCTGAGTTTTCTAAAGCTTAATAGCATTTCGAAAATCAAAAAGAAAGAAAATCCCAAAACCCTCCCGCCGCTGTGTGTCAAGCATCGGCGCCCTCCACCGCCGGACTTCTCACCGTCCGATCTAACTTAAACCTCTCCCGCCTTCCTCCTCCGCTGGCGACGCGTGTCGCGATCGGACCGCTCCACTCTCGCGCCGGATTTAATCTCGCCGCCGCACCAACTTACCGCTTCACCGCCCTCTCCGCCTCCCGCCGCCACGTGGTTTGATCGGGCCGTCGCCATTGTCGGATGACATCCCGCCTGGTCCGCAGCCACTTAATCCTCGCCAAGACCCCCGCCCAGATGTTTCCATTGCCGGATTGAATCGTGGCCTTCCTCTCACTTACGGTTCGCTGGATCCAACGACCACCGCCTCCCTTTGCCACCTGCCGCCATCCGACCATCGCCTCGTTTCTTTCCGCTTTTTCTTCTCGACGACGCATGGCTCCCACCGCCGTGCCCTTCGCCCCCGCTTCTTTCCTTTCTTCCTCGCGCGATCGCCACGCGCCGCTTATTGATTGAAAACCAAGCTTTGAAAGCTTCTGCTTGCCAATTCATTCCCACATCATCGCAGATTTAAATTAACCCTCCCCGATCCGCAGTGCATAAAACCCCAATTACGCCCCATTCGCCGCACATTCAACCTCCCATCCGCTTTCAAAACCGGCGGAGTGTACGCGCCGTTACCCTCCCGACCTATAAAACCCGCACCCGAGGTTCCTCTCGCCCACACCGCCACCCTCGTGCCTCCATTCGCGAAATTGAGCTTCGAGCCCTCGCGCTTGTTTCCTCGCCGCCACAAGAACTCCGGCGAGCAACGCGCCGCCGAGCCTCGCCTCGCCGGTGCCTCTCGACCTTGCCGGTGCCTGTGTGATCTCGCGACCACTTCCTCAGCCGCATACACGAGCCGCCCGCCGCCGTGGAACCCTTCTCCGACCGCCGCCTCTCCGCCGATTTCTCTGGGCCATCTCGGCCTCGCGCAAGGTACCGGCGCACTTCGTGTTCTCTCGCCATTATGGTACTCGCCGCGCCGCCGCCACCGAGTTCCGCGACTATCGCCTCGAGCGCCGCTGGCCGCCGTGCCACGCCACCGCCGGCCGAGTTGGCGCGGCGTGGGCAGCGTGGCGCCGACGCGCCACGCGCCGCCACCCGCACGCCGCCACCGCGCTGCCGCCACGCCGGCATAAAGCCGCGACGCGGCAGCCACGCGGCGACCACGCCGCAGCCCTGCGGCACCACGCCGCCACCTCCGCCTCGCGCGCCCGCCGCCACTCACCTTCCTCGGTCCATGGACTCACCCATGACACCCGGCCCCACCACACCTTTGCCCGATTATATTAATCCTAGGGCTGACGCCATAATCTATAATTTCTTTAGAAAATAATTGTGCTGACGCCATAAATCCTTTTCGGTTTAAAAATAAATCCAGAAAATACCCATTTTCTTTTATTTTGAATTCAAACTTTGGAGGGCTATAACTTTTGCATTTTAACTCCAAATTGACCCATTCAAATTTTTAAATTTTTCTAAAATCATGATCTATCCATTTCTGGAATAATTTGGAAATTTTGAAATTTATTTAAATTTGATTTGAATATATTTTGTAATTCCAAGGTTTAAATTTAATTAAAATTCCAACTTCTTTTAAAAGCCTCAATTTCTTTTTAAAAATGGTTGACCCACATCCAAAATTCAAAATTTGTCTCCCAGTTTATTTTATAGTTTTGGAAGTTATTTGGATTTCGTTGAATTTTTGTCTTGATTTTGCTTTGATTTAATTATCTCATAGATATTGACAATTCTGAGAGTTTGAATTGACTTAATCGCAGCAGACTACGATCAAGGCAAGTTACACTTTGACCATGTTGAACCTAATATTTTAAATTATTTATATTGTTTTATCAGATATGCATGCGTATCTTTATTCAAATGTAATTCAAATTTGATTTGAATTTTAGATATACCCATGATCCTTTGTATATGGCCAATTTGAATCTTGAATTCATATACCTTGTCACCCTAGCTGAAAACTAGTTAGTACTATAGTATTAGCTAGAAATTTTGTAGCAATGCTTAGCCCGGCTTAGTATAATTTTAGGTGGATCGATCTTTCACATGAAATGACGGACTTTGAAAATCGATATCTTGACTTCGTGAGTCAAGGGTGGTTTTACTGAAATTATTTAAAAATGAAAATAGAAAACATGTTTTGGACTTAGGCTAATGGTTAGGTGGTGGGTGCCAGATGCCTCGTGTTTGGTGACACTGTTGATAATCGTGCACGGGGTATGTGGTTGAGCCTAAATCAACTTAAGGACCGCTTCGTGAATTATTTTACGGTCACTTCAGACTACCACAAGTCCGTATGGGACGGACTCGCTAAGTAATTTGTGAAGTTCCAACTATAGTCTCGCTATAGGTCAATGTGAGCGCGAGGTCGTGGGAAGTCTCACATGGCACCAGAGGGGGCTCCAACTCGTGGATTCGAGTT
This sequence comes from Melocanna baccifera, assembly GCA_036346265.1. Classification (NCBI taxonomy): domain Eukaryota; kingdom Viridiplantae; phylum Streptophyta; class Magnoliopsida; order Poales; family Poaceae; genus Melocanna; species Melocanna baccifera. The sequence goes on from JAYEVJ010000237.1 coordinate 93,062, forward strand.
GTGGTGAAACCTTAGTGACGGCGTGATTATGTTGGCTATGAATCATCTGAACAGCCTTGTCATGAACTCTCCGCCGCACACCTAAGGCAAGGTGTTGATCGTGGTGGCTCAAGTGAGAGGGAATGTCTTGTGGGTAAAGTTGTACACCGCAGAGTAACAAACTATCTAGATAGCCGTGTCCACACCATGGACATGCCGAGTAGAGTCTTCACAGATTAGACTTGAATTTTCATAAAACTTGGTTTTGCAAACAAACGTTGGATTTGGTAATGGTCCTGTGGATTCCTATGGATAGGTTAGTGTGGGTTGAGCCTACACTAACGATATTACTTGTTAAAACAATGTTTCATATAATCGTATTTAAATTCAGCTTTCAGATTTACGTTATTGTATTTAAATTCAAGTATTGCTTTCCGCACATTACCCTATTGCTTCCTTTGAAATCCCTTATGCATGCATCAACTCATATATTTTCTGTAACTTGCGTAAGCATTTACTTGCTTACCTTGGGAGTACTTCAGACTCACCTTGCAAACTGCTGCCGACTTCGAGGGTGACTACGACGTGAGGACTACTTCAATGAGTAGGATGCGCCTTACACTGCTCACCGTGGAGGTCGGATGGGCCAGTGGCCGCCACCTTTACTTTCTTTCTGCTGTTTTTGTTTATTTTGTTGGCCTGGTGCCTTATTGTAAGACTTGGCCTTAAAGCCGTATTTTCGTTTAATAATATCTCGTGGTTATTTTTGCATGATATACATTGCTGTTAAACCTGTGTGCACTAGCTTTTCCTGGGATAGTGCAATTTACACAGAGGGGCTCGGAGTTGTTGTTCCGGGTCCCGACAAGGCAACTCCAGCTGAGGGTCACCCAATTCGTCGACATGATGGCACCCCTGGTATTGGAGAAGGGCACACGCCAAGCATGCAGTCACGTAGGAGCAGTGATTGCCAAAGAACGTCGCGGCGGCCTGAGTAAGATCGGCCGCTTCCCCAATCCGTCGAAGGGTCCGCGAAAGCTCTTCGGGTCCGAATGAGCGGGGCGGCACCTTGGTAACAAGGTTTTCGAGGGTACCCTCCAGGGCCAGCATACGTCCCATGCCGTCGCCGAGGCGGCACCCAACGCCTAATCCCGCTCCCTCAGAGACGCAGCAAGGCGGCCATTCTCCTCCTCCAGTACGGCAACCTGCTGGAGCAGGCCGTCCCGCTCCTCCATTGCTGCCTGCCGAGTCGATGCCACAAGCTCCGTGGCATATGAGACGACCCCAGCGCGTTCCACTTCCAGGAGCCGCACGCGTTCGTCCTTAGCGGAATTCACCTCCTCCGACGCGCGAAGGGCCCCTTCGGCGACACGCAGTCGGTCCTCCATGGCCTCCCGTTCCCGGACATGGGCCGCCTGCAGCGCCCGACTAAGGGCGAAGGTCTATGCGGTAAAGCAATCAGTACACCTCCCAAGGGCCGCGGCCGCCTGTGGTCGCACTTACCCTCGCTTGAGACTCTAACACTCCTCGCAGCCCAGCCCGCAACTGCAGCCGCATCACGCCTGTGCTCGCGCGCGCGCTTATCCGCATAAGGCTCCGACCTTGCTCGCTACAACGAACCCCCCCGCCGAGTGAAGGGGCGATCGTATGCGGGGCCGCTTCGCCTTCGGGGAGCAAGAGGGCAGCCTCGCCGAAACCGTCAGAGGAGGAAGTTCCATCGTGGCAGAACAGATTCCGCACCAAGACCTCCTCCGCGCGACGGCTCCACTCAACACCGCTTGGCATGCGGCAAAGACCGCGCTGCCACCAAGACGACATGCTTCGCCGAGTCCGAACCGCGCTCGCTGGTACTCCTCCCACGAGTCGTGGAGAGATGGACTTAGGGCCGGACGGCGCGCCTCGCACCCTAATACCTAAGGCTTCGCGACACGTGGTTCAGCGCCTGCACCGCCTCCGTGGTCGCAGCGCGCGAGAGCGCAGCTCCCCGCCGATACGGTCCGAGGAACGATCCACCACACGCCCACGCCCTCTAGGGAAGCACTTGCAGGGGCACGGGGCACGCTGTAAATAAAACAATTTCACGGAATAGCACTCAAAGCACGCCCAACAGCAACTAACGCGACCGGAGGGTTTTGGCAAGGAACACACGACGGGCTAACGCTGTCGCACCGCTTCCAAAGGGTAATACACCACCCGCGCAAGTGGCGCCACACCATACATGACGAACTCTCGCGAGGTCGTGCATGTTGAAGCGGCGTGATCCCCACAAGCCTCGCGCTATTCGCCCATCTCATCATCTATCGGCGCTACGGGCGTGGTGTTAGCCGCCACCGCCGCCTCGAACATTCAAGGCCGCATAGCCGCAACGCGTGGTAGAACCACCGCCACCGAGTTCGCCCCACTCCGCCCCGACTCGACTCCACGGAAAATCTTCCGCATCGCGGGCGCAAGACAAGGTCGACGCCGCCGGTCGCCAACGCCCGCCCTCCCGATCTTTGACGACACCAACATCGCCGAGAAATGCAACAAAGGACACGGCCGGCCAGATGCCTCCGCGCGTAGCGCCCAACGATCCGCAGACGCCCCGACAAGATTGGCGGCCACGAGCAACCCACCGGCGTAGGCAACAAACACGACTAACTCCGACGCTTTGGGGTGCGGTTCAGCCTGCCGCTCGCTGGCAGTCGCATTCTCCCGGGCGGTCCGACGCCTTCCTTCGTGCGTAGGCCATGAATCATCTCTTCCGCTACCAGCGCCGAGCCCAAAGACGTGGGAGCGCGACTTCTACTTTCTCTCGCCGCCATCCACCATCTGGCCCACATGTGCGAGTCATGCCCTCGAGCGTGTACTCCCACCTCGAGCGGCGATAATGGCCTGGAAGACGGCGCCCGTCAGGTGCCATCGCCTCCTAGAGCTCCGCGACGAGCAGGTGCAGAAAAAAATAGGAGATTGGGGCGTGACCGAGCTAGAAGGCAAGGCGACGAACGTAAGCGGCGTAAAGCAAGGGGTATTTAAAACCCCTGTGTCTCCCACGCTATCGATGAAGCATAACTGCTGGGAGGCGAACCGCCCACCTTCCCACGATCGCCACCGTAGTGGCCCACCAACCCATGCGCGCCACGCCCGGTCAAGCGGTGGTCGCACCAAGGGGCCTGACAATGCACGGCGCGCCACTAGCGCCCCGCCACGTGTCCGCTCGGGAATCTATGCAAAGCAACCTGGCTCCACCTTCGACGACATCTTCACCTTCGCACGACAGTCCCGGGTCTGCCTCCGGCTTCCACATGCACCCGCACGCCGGAGTGGCGCGCTAGAGGATGCCCCCCGTCTCGGGGAGCGGTCGCGGAGCAGTCCGTTTAGCGGAGTCCGTGCCGATCAAAGCAGATATTGCACTCAAAAATAGGCCTCCATCAGTTCATCAACATGACAATATTCTTCTGCATGTTCATGAACTGAAGAAGGCATATTTTTGAAATCAACACCATCTTAACTACGCTCGGAAGCCGCTACGGCCCTCCTGGTTTATATATACAGCTGTCCCCTGCGTGGAGAAGCGCAACCGGCGGAAGTCAAAGCGACGCAGTCGCCCACGCGCGGAGAGGCGCAACCGGCGGAAGTCAAAGCGACGCGGTCGCCCACGCGCGGAGAGGTGCAACCGGCGGAAGTCAAAGCGACGCGGTCGCCCACGCGCGGAGAGGTGGAACCGGTGGAAGTCGAAGCGACGCGGATGCCCACGCTGCGGAGATGCGCAACCGCCAAAGCCGGCAAAGACGCCGCCCATACGCGCGATGTTCCACTTCATTGCACCTACGCACATAACCCCAGCTCGCTCCGCGGCCTTCGCCGAACGACTCCAGCCCCGCCCTCGACGAGACCTTCGCCTTCCTCTTCGGTGGCTCAGGACAACCCCGGCACTTGCTGCACATCATGTATCTTCACTCTTAGCACAACCATTTTTGCACCGTAATGTCCCTTGCTCTCCATGGATGCTAGGTTGCAGAACGCACGGGCGCAGCAGTCGGGCCGGAAGGAGTCCGCACCGACCACCGCTGGCCACCACCGTAAAGGCGGTGAACTCGCGTCGTCCGATCCGCACACAGCCGCCCAACCACCATCACCCTGAAGCGCAACCGACGCAGTCCAACCGCCGCGTCGACCACACGCGCCAACCGGCGGAGTTGAACCTATTGGAATACGCCAGAGGCTACGGAAGCGTAAAACAAAACTTTTCTACCGCGCACTCCAAGAACATCATGCTAAGGAAGGATCATGGATCGTTACCACTTAGACGCGCAGCGCAGCCGAAGAAGAATTGGAAACCGATCCAATCTCGCTGCCGAGGTAGTAGTGGAAGTAGCCGATCGTCCCAACAGATCGCTCTCCACGCACGCCGATCAAGATCGCAACGAGCGCGCTTCCACCGTATCCACACGCCCGGCCGAACGCCGATCGCGAGTGTACTAGCACTCGTGGAGCGCTAGGGTTTGCCTGGAGGTGGCGGCTAGGGTTTTGCTAGATGTTAATCGACGAATCCTCCGCCTCGCTCCATATATATAGACCTTCACGTGGGCCTCGTGGACCGAGGCCCAATAGGAGTCTATTCGATCTCTATCCGAATTGAGCCCATATCCGAATCATATTCAATTAGTGTTCCAACTCGTTGCGCATGACTCAGAGGTTCACGATACTTGGTCGTGACCCGAAACGCCTTTCCAGCTACTATGTTAATAGCGCCTCTAGTAAGACATATTAACCCCAAAGTATATGTAAAGATCATATCTACTGAACTCGTAATGTTCTCTCATGTACTAATCCCTTTGCCTCACGATATAGATTGAGCTCAAGGCAGACTGTGTCATCCTCTTAATAGCTCAATCACTCTCGATTCCGTGATGGATTATAAACTCGTGATTGACTCTCAATCACCTTGGCATGGCCAAACACTTTCATAATCCATTACATCGAGGCCCAGATATCTCTCCCATAAGGAGGGGCAAATTCTATCTTGATCATTCACATCCCACTACATGTTTCATGGCAAACCCGAAGACTACTTTTATGACTACCCAGCCACGGAGTAGTGTTTAGTAGTCCCAAAATAAGCTACTACTCATGTTGGGAACCATGATGATCTCAAGTCTAAGGACTCTACATAAACACTACTTGAGACCAACCGATGACACATGGAATCTCCGCAGTTGTCTCATGGCAGGTCTATCCAACATATGTTCACTAACACATGTCCATATTATTGATTTGGTATCACCATACCATGATCCATGAGACATGATCATCAATCAATACATATGTCGATCTTTGTCTTTGAATCATATTTGTTCCTCATATGATATACGATCGTGGATCATTTAGAAATAGCAACATCTTAGTATTTAAGAGTCTCATGAATAAGTCACATACTCATTGATCAATAATGATGATGTCTATTCCAAGGAACAAAGTAATGTATCATAAACATAGTATGTGATATATACAACATCTCCATGTTGCCTCTAGGGCATATCACTAACAGTAACCGACGCCACTCACGCCGCATGCGACGCCCCAACCTCCCACTCCCGCCTCGCTCCTCCCACATCGACGAGGTCTCCGACCAGAGCTGGATGCGACTCCGCCGCGACCACCCAGCGCGAGACTTCGACGTCGGCTCCGCCGCGGACACCCCTGTTTCGACTCCATGGAACCACGCCGACCTACATGCGCCAAATCATCTTCGCCCACAACGTCACAGGCCGCAGGGATGGAGGGGGCCAAAAGGCTCGGCAATATGGCTTCGGCCTGTGAAGCCCTTCACCATGAGAGGCTCCTGTTGTAGGGGTGACCCCCACCTAAACCCGGCTAGCTTGTTGAGAAAGCTATAAACCATGTACTAAGGACATAGTTGCCCTCGCTGGAGGCTTCGTGTAGGGTTACGATTGTAAAGACGCCTTACGAGGAAGCATATATATTACAATCACCCTTGGGAAAGACTCAAGAGGACATTTGCTCACCTAACTCTCCACTACCATACACCTCTCTCTATTTGGTCCAGAGCCACAACAAACATAAATAATTTAAATATCGAGTAACATGATCAAATGTGTAACTTGCCTTGCTTCATGAATTAGTGAGAATTGTCGATTTAAGATGCACCCTTTGGAAAAGTCGAGTCTATACGCGAAAAGTCAGAACAAACTAAATTTAAATAAAATCCAAATAAAGTCTAAAAATTATAAAATTATATTGGGATATAGATTATGTATTTAGATGAATTTAGGAGTTTAAATTACTTAATTCAGAGTTCGAAGGGCTGAGAACAAGCGATCAGAAAAATCGCTAGATGAGAAAATGCTAAAAAAAGGAATATTTCATTGTGAAGAGCAGATAAACAGAGCAACAGCTTCATTGTTTTGGCCATGGCGTTGGCGAGGGAAGACATGGGCAGTGAAGCTAACCAACAAAATGGGTTGCTAGAGACTTAAGAAACATGTACAAAGTGATGGCACATCAAATGGAACACGGTGACGGTGTAGGCGGCGACGACAATGACATAGGTAAGAGAGAGGAATAATACCCATGCATAGAACATGAAGAAGTAGGGTGAGCATGGGCTAGAACACGACACGGCAAAGCTAAAAAATTATCGCCTAAGCTGAAACTCACTAGAGACGCACGAATCGACATTTGAACGACAATACAAAGAGAGAAAAGGAAAACTTAATATCTTAGTGCTCAATGAAGTTAATTCAAAACTATCCGGAAGGTACCTACCTAGAATGGTTTGGCACATTTTGTCATGAAAAGATCGGAGAAAACATCATTGGATAGATGGGAACGCGAAGTGCCATAGGCGGCTGTGGCTAGGCATCAGAGGCAAAAATTTGTGGAAAGTTTTTGGAGAAAAGTAGGGAAGCATGGCATAGAACGCGACGAGGCAAGTATTATAGAGGTAACGACATAAGGTAAAACTCATCAGAGGTGATGTATCAATGTAGGGAAGTCAAAAATGGCTATTTCCGTGAAAAGCTCAATTTCTGATGATTGGCTCCACAAAAAATTAAATAAAAATAGTGGATAAGTTGCTTAGAGGCTAGCACACAATATGACATGAACAAAAATTTAAGAAACTCATGAAAAAAGCAAGGTACACAAATAAACAGCTTTAGTGTCAAGGCTTGACAACGCGGTGGTGACTTGGGGATCTTCCGCGAAGGTGATGAAAGCACGACGAGAACGTGTCGAGGTTAACTCAACGTGTAGAAGGTTTACAAAGGACCGCCAACATGGCGTAGAAGACCTTCGGAAGCTAGCGGTTGACATCGCTGCCTGCAAATAGAGAGGAGATAGCATATAGGGTTTGCGTTTAAATGAAGAGGAGAACGTGGGGAACACAATGGTCACCTTGGTAGGGTGGAATACGCACTATCGCCAAGCAGAGGAGAGAAACGATGACACGACGGCCTACAGTGGCGCTGACATCTCGTGAAGCTCCAAAAGGTGAGGGAGCACCATATAGAACACGCAAAGATGAAGCTAGCGATATGGTCAATGGTGGTAGGACTCCACCGAGGCGCGCAAAAAGGTCGAGGAACGATGTTTGGACGATGAAATAAAAATATTGATCGTGACCAAGAGAAAGGGTGGGAGGACTTGAGATTTTAGGGATGGATGAGGATGAGAAGGGGCATATGGTGCTCTTTTATAGGAGCAGAGGTGGATAGGAGGGATATCATGCGACGATGTCAATTGGGCAACAGCTGCTCGTGTAAATGCACATAAAGGAGGGAAAACAATGGGAATGGAGGTGTCTTGATGAGAAGGATTGAATGCACTTGATTGCGCAAAGAATCGTAGAGAAAATCAGGCATTTTGAGAAGCTCAATAGAGCGCTAATGGTGGCTATGCGCTCAGATAAGAAAATGATTGGAGAGGAAAGAGAGGAGAGAGAAAAGAGAGAAACTTAAAATTCAAGCAAACAAATAACACTAAGTTTTATTTTAAACTAAATTAATTATTATTTTATTAATTTTATTTATTATTGTTTAAGAAAATCTAGGTTGTTACAGGTGGTGTGCGTCGAGAATGAGTTCGTAATTTCTTGTGGCAACATATCGGGTTCCCTTTTCGCTCGGCCTCAAATATAGAGCTCTCATAGTCTTCATAGTCTCTCATCGCTTGCTTCTCGCTCCGTGCTCGCGTTGAGAATTAAGAGTGCATAGCATAATTAAGATTTTCTCGATAGTACATATCAAGAAATCATCACGATCGAGTAATGTTGATTGGTTCACCAAGGGGCGTAAATTATTATTGTTGGTAATCAATAACTTGCATGCTGCTTGTCATCATTATTTGTTGTGACACTTACTGTGGACCGAGTTGTTGTGGTTTCATGTAGTCACAAACATGCAAGACTTGATAGTGTTCTATGACGATGGTGTTGTAAAGGACAGGATTCGATGGGTTGGACCTATCGAGTTGCCAATACAAAATGGTCCGGCTGGAGGGGCTTGGCAAGATGAATATTCAGGACCTTGGAAGCAGCATCAGAGGGAGTTAGCTACAGAGTCAATGATGATGAAACTTGCGATCGAGGAGATCACCTGCATGAATGGCGTATGGGAGCTCGTGAAGGTGAATGGAACCGTGAGTATAGAGGCAAGACATGTAGATTTCCTCCCAGCCCAAGGAGGCCATTTATGGAGGTTGATGGTGTACCCGAGTTTCAGGCGTGGAGTGCCGAAAATGTTTCGAGCTTGGCACCTCCACACCGGAAACCACAAGCCGAGCTTGAAGATGATTGCACAAAATGTGCTATCTCGAGGCAAGGCTCATCCTCATTTCGTGTGGAATAACGGGGCGAACATGTGGTGGCCAGCTCTCATTGACTGCCATGAGTATCTTCTGGAGCAGGTGCTCGGGTTGGAGTCCAATGAGGACACCAACCTTGGCGCTGATAATATCGATGATGCACAATAGACAGGTGGTCCAATTGGGGAATTGTGTCATCAAAGGTGCCCAATGTGTCCTCCAGACTCAATGATGCTGCAGCACGCACTCTTGTATTGTCGCAAGAAGAAGGGTCATAGTGGGGGTTTCAAGTCGACACCCTCTTAGTTGGGCAATGCTTCCCTAACAAGATGGTTGTGTAACAAGCTATAGCACGGTACACCTTATGTATCAGCCATGTGCACGGAGTGCACCGTCCAACCTGTGAAATTATGCATGAAGTGCGAGTGGAAGGCTGTCCCCGCAAAGGTCACGCCAACAAGCTAAGATTTTCGTCTCGAACTTCTCGGTCATGGCGATGATTGAACACACTTGTGAGCTAAGCTAGCCCCGCACTAACATTGCAACGTGACTTTTGCATATGTGGCAAGCCTCATCAACCACCTATTTGTTGTGGACATGTCCATATCTCCAATGTTTCTCATGTCGAAAGTCACTAACTGTTGGCCATCTAGTTAGCCACAAAGAAGGTCCGACAAGCCAAGTATAAGGTCATCAAGTCCATATACGGACGTATGAAGAGGCGTATGACCTTGTGCCAAGATTGTTTCACCAGATAGCTGAATCAAACCCTCGCATATACATAAACAAGCTTGAGCACGTTGATGCTGACAGAGGGCCCAACTGCTTCATACTCGACTAGCTATTTTGGACTTTGAGGGCTTCATATTTTGTCATCTTGTGCTCACGATGGATGGAACTTTCCTCATGGAGAGGTACAAGGGCACCATTCTCACTACGGTGGTGGCCGGCATGCCAGCTTCTTCCAGTGGCATTTGCCATTGTGGAAAGTGAGAACACCTCTAGTTGGCTCTGTTCCCGCGAACATGAAGCGGTGGTGGTCGAGATCACCCAACGTATGCCTCATCATGGACCGTAATGTTGGGTTGTTGGGCAAGCTCAACACCATGCAACATGGGACCGAACCCCCTCACCAGTGGAACGACGTGTGAACCCAGTGGTGCATGAGGCATCTTACATCTAACTTGTTCACATAGTTTTAAGTTGTTCACATAGTTATGTAGAATCAAAGATGGAAGTTTGAGTCCATCTCGAGAGAGCTAGAAAGGTGAATTATGGAGGGAGAGCAACCTAGCAAAGCCATAAGTTTCTTAGAGTGGGTTCACAAACTTCAATTAGAGAAATGGTCCTTCTCTATGACACGGACGATGTGAGGTACGGGATTATGATGACCAACATGTCCGGTGTACAATAGCATCCTCAAGGCGCACGGTGCCTCCCCACCGCCGCGATCATGCAGAGACATGGACTCACATTGTTGTTTATTTCAACAATAGAGCCATTACCAAGCAAATGATGGACAAAGGCAAAAGTGGTCTCGAATACGCAGAGGCATATGGACAAGAAGATGGAGAAGGCTCAATGCATGACATCCGAGTAGTCGATGGTCTTTGGAGGAAGTATCGATTAGATTTCGAAGAAATATGCGAACAATCATGTCGGGTGAAATGAAGCAGCATGCACTCGGGTGGTGTGGCCACATGCACCTACAACAAGCTAAAGTTCCTACACAAGCCATGCTCACATGTGTACAAGGCATGTGCGTAAATGAGACAAATGTTTGAGCCAGAAATCTTTGAGTACTATGACATACAACACCTTTTAGTACATGGAGTGAGGAGTTTCACTCTACGGCTTGGACATGAACTATAGGATCTTTGGTCGGACATGCTACACTAGGCTCATACCAAGGAGTTGAAGATAATCGTGAAGGAACGCCAAACACGCAAAGACTTCCGTATGACATGGATGTGAGCCAACGTATCAACATTATCCACACAAAGTGAAATGCAGAATATGCAAGACCTCCGAGCACTCAATGAAGGATTGCCCTAATAGACCGCGCTGTCTGTCACCATTTAGTGTCATAACTTCATGTATCTTTTAGTATATCGAATTAATTCATATTTGTACCAATTTGAGATACAATTGGCAATTAATCAATTGATTAATTAAATGATTAACTCAGTAATCTATTATTGCACATGATGTTTATAATATTATTGTGTTCTTCTTTATACTCCTTTGTATTATGTACATTTGTATAATGCATATCGAATTCTCTAGCTTAATACACATGATGCAACATTGGAACAATCCACTAATAAATAGCAACAAAATGATGTGTACACCATTCAGCTTATATGCTTTAGGAGATTGAATATAATCGTGAACTACAGGAGTGTACGTGCTACAAGCTTCACCAAGTGTGCTCATCGGTAGAAGGTGCCTCGCTACCCACATGGAGTGTTGCAAGGTGCCTCTGATGTGTCCGGCCGTTGTTGTAATGGCACACACATATGTAGTTGGGTTCACGCAGAAGATGTGGGATCATAGGAACTTATTATGTTGACGACCTCCTTGTTGCCCCTCTCGCTGCATCTATTGGTGGAGGTCACTGTCTCATTGAGACTATCAATCCACACTTACAACTCTAAGATTCACTCCCACAATGTATCCACATACCTCACAATATAGCGTTTATGGGGAGGATCGATCCAATGGATGAAGTCATATTTTACCATCCGCTAGAAAGGAGGGTTAACACTAAGCACTATTAGTAAGAGAAAATAAACCATCAAGCTAATTATACCCTAAAATGTGGGCATCGAAGAAACATCGTCGCCATCAAAATGGCCTTTGACAACCTGCACCACCGCGCCCTCTCTGTGTCTATATTTCTCACATACCGATTGAGCCCACCTATTTGGCATCAAGCGGTAGTTAGGCTAAAGTCCTCCTCCTTTCGTGGAAGGTCTTGCTTTGGTGACCTCGCTCGACGGCCCTCAAAGATCTACCATGATATATTACTATATGACAGAGAAGGTTTTTCTTCCTACAAGAAGCTAAACGCAGCTTTAGATAAGCGATGAGCGATTGTGGAGCTCCGATTTGAGGCCGAGCGAAATGGGGACCCAATGCGCTGCCACCAAAAATTACTGACTCATTGTTGAAATGCAAGATCGCTGGGTGAGGGGGACAACATGGACAAACCGACATTTGTATGGGCGAGAGAGCAAAGTAGGGGCACGGCATAGACACACCGACATTTGTACAGCGAGGAAGCGGCAAGGAGACAAAGATAGATGAGCCAACAAATGTTCAAGGAGTGAGTGTAAGGGGGACAAAGAGCATGGGGGCAATAAATGTGCGAAGGAGGGTTGTCATGCGCTGAAAAGATAGCCACCGCATGGTGGCTATGCGATATATGATTTAAACCGTGATTTTAATGAGCATCACGATCGCTAATGATGATTAACTTAACATAAATTAACATGGTAAATTCAGAGCATATAAAATTCTTGAAAAATTGATAATTACGATGACTATGTCGAGGTCTGCACATAAAATTTCATAATTTTTGAAGTTCGCTTGCTATATGTAACAACTTCTACAAATGCCATAATCGTATAAATTTTTAATCAATCTTTAGAGTGGATTAAAATTATAAAAAAATTACACAATCAAGTATGTTATATCGGGAGGTTGCATATAAAATTTTATAATTTTTTGAGCTCATTTACTATATGTAAAATTTTAAACAAATAGTACAGAAAAATTACTAATTAAGACAGGTAATTAAGTCGGCTTAATTACCCGCCGTGCGATAGGCCCTTGTGCGCATAGTTGCCGGGCGATAGGCCTTGCGCACAGGGTGGCCAGATGGCAGGCTTTTGGCCACACGGCCACCGGGCACCCGTGGCCATGTGTCAGTCCTATGGCATTGTCGCTCCGTCACCATGCAGCTAAAATGATATTTCTGCAATTGAGTTGCGTCTTTGATTATTGTTATAAATACAGTACCAAAACACGCAAAACATGCCCAAAAACTCGTAGTGTCAGTACGTATGTACATCCGTACGTACGTACCCTGCCAGCAGGCCGGACCCAGCCCTGTAAATCAAGCAAGCTAGCTACCAACATTCAGCGAACGGAATTCATCCGGATCCGACCGTAGCCCTACAAAATGTGCAGTGGGTCTTGTCGCCTCCACGGCCCGCGCGCGCGTACGGGCGAATCCAATGCGCGCGAGCTCAGCCTGGCCTAGACCTTCGTGCAGACAACTAAACGGGTGAAAATTACATGCACTAGTGAAGCCACCGTTAGTGCAGACAACCACACACACTCAAAGCGTCTCACAGTAGATTGCCGGAGCTGTTCGCTCTCTGTGTGGTTTGATCGCTGATCGGGTGGTTCTTTCGGGACAGCGTTACGTGGCTTTCGACTTGGAACAAGGAGACTGGGTGTGGGAATCCAGCCATCCAGGTCGTGGTTTTTTTTTCATGATCCGACCAACCGGCCGTTCCGGCGGCCACCGGAAGGAGAGAAGAATTGACCAGCCATGGCCTCCTCTCAATTATCACCGCGTTGTCTCATCAGACTACGTGCGGTGCAGCGTGGTACCAACCTGCATCGCTAGCTGCACCGCATGGTGCCAACCTGCATCGCTAGCCGAGCCAGATGACATTCAGCATTTCCCGCTACAGGCAATCCTAACTATTATAAAAAAAATTATAACAAAGTACATTTAATTGCAATAGTTAAATTTATTTCTACGAATTATTTATTTATTATCATAAATTTATTATATTATCATAATTCTAAGTTGTGGTCATAATTTTTATTTTCGTTGCAATAAATTAATTGTATTGCAACGAAAAATAAATCATTACATTAACTAATTACTATTACAACAATTTCATACTATTGCGATATGTATATTCTATTGCAACAGAAAATTGTAATAAAATATATATCGCTGCAATAGTTAATGTTATCGCCATTTAATTATTTGTTTGTGGCAATAAGTTCGTTATATTGCCATATTTCTAAATTGTTGTGATAATCTTTATTTTTTGTTGCAATAAATCAATTGTATTGCAACAAAAAAAATAAATCGTTATATAAACTAATGACTATTACAATAATTTCATACGGTTGCCAAAAAAATCCCCGTCTAGCTACTTTAGCCCTCGCACCACCCCTATTCTTCACTTAAGCCTGGCTTTGCTTCTTCTTCTTCCTTGCCCCCTTTTGCTTCTCTGACCTTACCGGATGCCACTACTACTCCCCAGATCACACCGCCTACCTCGACTACTACTCTCCACCTTCTCTCCCAAATCCCTAGTGCCACCAAATCTCTACCACCCACGGCGCTGCCTCATCGGCCACCATCTCTCTCGTTGCCACCTCATCTCCGTAATCCTACCAAGCGCCAATGCCCTTGATCTTCCTTCCTCCTCCTCTCTCTCTCTCTCTCTCCGAGCCACTGTGCCACCTTCTCAACAGCTTTGTCACCCCTCATCGGCCACCATCTCTCTTGCCACCTCATCTCCGTAATCCTACCAAGCCGCCAATGCCCTTGACCTTCCTTCCTCCTTATTCTCTCTCTCTCTCGAGCCATCGCGCCACCTTCTCAACAGCGTTGTCACCCCCAAAGCCTCTGCACCACCGCCATTGCCCTACTGTGATCCTCCGCCACGCTGATTTACAGCCTCATAATCGTGTGCTCCTGTTGGGATACGGGTAGACCACACTAGTGCAAATTAAAATTTTCTACCGTAAACCAGAAGTCATACGAGTAAAAGATCATAGATCATTACCACTAGACGAAAGTGCAATGGAAGTAGAGTTGAAGCACCATTCAACGAAGAGCACGCCGATGTAGTGTAAGCAATCGATAGTCCTCCGCCAACCGCCTCCTCTCGCGATTGTCCCGATTAGCACCACGCCATAGCAACGCCTTTACCGAGGTCCACATATCCAGAACGGAACATCGCACTCTACGGCTAGCACTAGCGCATAATGTGGATTATGAGAGGTAACGGCTAGGATTTTGATGGGTGTGTTTGGGATGCCTCCTCAACCCCGCACTCTCCTTATATAACTTCCAAGTGAGATCGATCCCACTTAGAGACTATCATTTGAACTCTTATCGCTCCAACATATTAAGTATGTGATCCCGTAGGTTCATGTATATTTGGCTATAGGCTAAAACTTATTTCTAGTCCATAAGTCAGTAATAAATCCTAGCAGGATATAATGACTCCTAAACATGCATAAAGATCATATCGCATTTAACCTATAAAGTGCTTTTGTACTGATCTATTTGCCTCATGATACCAGATCAAACTCAAAACGAAGCGTGCCATCTTATGATAGTTCGATCCTTTACCCCAAACTCAGAGTGGATTATTCAATTGTGATTAATGAACCATATTTGGTATGGTCATGTACTTCCTTAATCCAACCACATTGAGAGCCAGAGATATCTCTCCTATTATATAGGAGGGGCAAATTTCATCTTGATCACTCATATTCCTCCGTATGTTTCATAGTAAACCTGAAAGCTATTTTTATGACCATCTAGTCACAGAGTAGTGTTTGGTAACCCCTAAGTAAACTATTATATATGTAGGTAATAATAACGATTTCAGGTTTAAGGATTCTATATATACTATGTATAAGACCAACTGATGATACTTAAGAATATAACAATTCCTGTAGTGTCTTATGGTGGGTCAATCCAACATCATACTCTCTAACATATATCTATATTATTGATTTGATATCCTATATTCATGATTCGTGAAACATGATCACCAATCAATACATGTGCTGATTTGTAAATCATATTGATCCCATATAATGATATAAGATCGTGATAATTTACAATAATATCAAAACATAAATAAAGAGTTCCATTAACAAATCACATACTTGTTGATCAATATGAAAGACGCTATTTAAGGGACAAAATAGCATATTATTCAAAGGATCGAACATATAAAAATGATACAATCATCTCTATAATTGTCTCTAAGGCATATCAATAATGCCCGTGTGTCAAGACCTACTTGTGCGTTGGTGTGTGGCTGCACGACCATGGTGAGATCATCGCCAACGACCAGGAAACCGCACCACGCCCTCCCACGTTGCCTTCACCGACTCTGATAGGCTCATCGGCGATGCCGCCAGGAACTAGGTCACCATGAACCCCATTTTAATCTACATTGAGACAGCCATTTCAATTTACATAAAAGGACAGACATGTCAAATAAATGTTATATACATAGTACTCTTTCTGAAATATGAATATATTGCATTTCGGTTTTATCTTGTTCAATGAACTTCACATCTCGTAAGTGCTAGTCAATGCTACAAATCAAAGAGCCAAGAGAAAGGTGAAATTTGGGTTATTTTCCACCAGTCAACTGAACGAGACTGAAAAAACTATGGAAAGGGTAGAATAACACAGAGACTAATTCCTGGGATCAATGATCTGATAAGGATTGATCCTTTTTTGCAGTTAGCTAGAACTATGTTCAAGATAAGTGAATTGGAGTGAACATTTAGATTCAATTGATGTAAACCCAACTGAATCCTTGCAAGCCGTGCATATGCCATTTCATGCTTCGAATGGAAGGGGTGGCCAACCACATGCTGGACGGGCTACATGAAGCAGCGCAGAGATGGCTTTACCAGAAGATGGAGAGATTGCGGTAAACGCTTCTGAACTTAAAGCAACATTGATCTTTTTGTTTTCTTCATCTACCGGCCAAGGGGCCACCTCCTTTTTTGTGCCAGTACCTTCTTGAATCGGTTAGGACATAGCTTCATAACTAGTTGGAGTTGATGCAACTGTTAGATGTTGAGTCTGTTTTTCAGTAGTGTTATAAGAAAATTTCAGGCAGCTACTTTCTTGATTGTTTGGACTAGATTGCCATTTTTACCGAGGCATGAATAAAGCCATCGTCTATTCAATTGCATATATGTTTTGTGCCCGCCTTGTGTTTTATTGTTATCAGCAACTAGTCAAGTTTCTCTGTCGACTTGTATTAATGCTGATGTTCTTTATTTATTACAACTTTGCATGTATCATTGTAGTATAAATTTGTATTGCAAGTACTGACATCAGTTCTCTGCAGATGCCAAGCGTCTCATTGGCAGGAGATTTACTGGTAGTCCTGTCCAGAGCAAGGTTGTCGTGATCGTGATACGATCTAGTATCATACGATCCTCCGATTTCACCGGAGGTAGATGACACGGATCGAATCGTAGTATCACGTGGGATCACAATCCAACTTGTAGTATCGTTAGAATCGTGGTAGGATCATGATCCTGACAACAAACTATAAAACATATAAATTTTGATATTACCTATTGTTAATTTTAGTTACACTAGTTTAATTTGTTTTGTTTTGTTGTTTACATGTTGTTCTAAGGTAAATAAAAGCATTATCTTTAATATATTGCATTTTTA